>JAOTON010001371.1:0-12500 GCA_034440635.1 Lepas anatifera
ATCATTAATGGCTAGCGCGAATAATCCTACGCTCATAACACTTCCCTGGGGAATACCGTCCTCCTGATAAAATATCCTGGAGTAGGTTCCTCCAACACGTACTCGGAAAGTCCTGTCAGTTAAGAAATTCTTAATGAAAAATCCCAAGTGACCGCGAATTCCACACTGGAATACCTTCACGAGAATTCCATGACGCCAAGCAGTATCGTAGGCGGCTACGACGTCAAAGAATACAGCCCCTACATGCCGTCTTTCTTTGAAAGCACTTCGAACAGCAGTGTCAAGAGACACGAGGTGGTCAACAGTGCTCCGACCCTTGCGAAAACCACACTGGTTGTTGTTGAGGATACCTCTGGATTCTAAGAACCATGTGAAGCGAACATTTACCATTTTTTCAAAGAGTTTACACAAACATGAGGTCAATGAGATAGGCCGGAAATGAAGTGGATCTGAACCGGATTTGCCTGGTTTTAGAACCGGAATAATAACTGCCTCCCGCCATGCACTAGGAAATTCTCCCGATTCCCACAGTGCATTGAAAGTGTTCAACAGGGCATCCAGTGTACACTTCGGAAACATCTTAAACATGTTGTTATGGAAGAGATCTGGGCCCTCCGCTACGCTGCGAAGACCACTAATTGCTGAGGTGAGCTCTTTTAGTGAGAATGGTGCGTTGTACGAGAGATTATCAGCTGTAGTGAACTCAATGCCTTTCTGTTCGGACCTGGTTTTGTGCTGCATGAAATGTCTGTCTTCCCTTCTAGACCGGCATCGATAAGCAAACGCCTCACCCAGGGTGTTTGCTACCTCTGCCGGGTCCATGATACATGGGCGGGTTCACGATTTCCGACGGGAGAAGGGGAACAGAGTCGGGGGCGCCATCTGGACCAGGGGACGCCAGCTTTGGGGGCAAATCCTATCAGCTGGGGGCAAAATCTTACCGCGGGGGCGCCGTCACTCGCATCCTGGGGGAGGGCGACATTTCAGGGAGGTGTCGTGACCATTTTAGGTGGCGCCAACGTTCGATCGAGGGGAGACAACTTCCCCTCTTTACACTCTCCCTACATCCACCTATGATATAATGCTTGTCCCACTGCCCACACATCGTTATAACATTATTGCAGGCTTCGAGGCGAACTATAATCAATATTACTGGTTCTATACTTTATCTATATCTACATCTAGTCTCACTTTTGGAAACAACCTCAACTAAGCAATCATTTGAGTGTCTATCATCGAAAGCCTCAGGAAATCACAGACACATGATAAATCAAGATAAAACTCAAGCTTCATAATGAACATGCCTCAATCTAGATAATGAGCATGCCTAGGCAAGCCCATAACCTTTGGCATACCCATCACAAATAGTGTAGCTAATGCGTCCCCACGTCCACCTTAACGTCGCCAAGCCCGCTGTGACGGGGCTTAATAGATGCTCGTGTATCGTTTAGGGGCTAATAGAAGGCTACCGTAAAAAAGACATTTTCCTAATAACACGGTATTCGCTCAGGTAGGCGTGCTTCTTGGAGCATGCTACTGAGTAGGATTGTCTCAAGGCATGCTGCTGGATGACCTTGTAAAGCTGCTGTAAGACCTTAAAAGTGGTGTTTGAAATGACCATCATCTGCCAAATTGTTTTTATTTATTTTAGACATAAATTAACATTGAAAGAATAGATACAATAATAATCGGAGCTCCGATTACTATTGTATGTATTCTTTCGGTGCTGATACATGTCTAAAATAAATAAAAACAATTTGGCAGATAGTGGTAATTTCAAACACCACTTCTAAGCTCATAACTATGCTGCTGCCAACAGTTCTCCACCAACTTTCTGCTGTAAGACCTTGTAAAGCTGCCGTAAGACCTTGTAACTGATGTAAGACTTTGTAAAGCTGCGGTAAGACCTTGTGAGATTGCTGCAAGACCTTGTAAGACTGCTGTAAGACCTTGTAAAGCTGCTGTAAGACCTTGTAAGACTGCTGTAAGACCTTGTAAGACTGCTGTAAGACCTTGAAAGACTGCTGTAAGACCTTGTAAGACTGTTGTAGGACCTTGACCTTGTGATCAGCATGAGGACGGTGTGGGCTGCCCTGCAGATGACTGGAACAGGGAGATTCCTGTATCATTCTGATACCGTTTCATTTGAGGCAAATGAGCGACCAGAGGTGGCAGATAATGCGGCAAGGCGAACAGAGGCTTCATTGAAGGATGGGGTCACATTCTTAAACAGGCCTAATATAGTGACCAAAATCACACCCTTCCACAGAACTGAACTTTACAGACCTCATATGTATGCAAACGCTGCCTGTTCAGTAATGCACGACAAAGTGCAAGCAGTAATTGCGCCCGACTGCACTTCATTTGATGACATGCTCGACCACTAGACCAGTTTAATAAGTTGACGATACCAGACAGGTCGCTAGTACTTACTAAAAAGAGAGCGCCACACTTGTATAATGGGTTTTGAACTAGAGATAGCAGTTTTGCTTTCCTGCGGTGTCATTTATCGTGGATATTTTTTCAACAACACACCACACACCAAAAGCTCTAGGTTTTTCAAAAGTGGGTCTGACCTGGAGCTGGGACTTTTCAGTAGATGCATATTATTGAGGTCTCCATAAAAAATAGCTTTTCAGCCCTCAATTACAAGGACACAGCACACATAGGGAGCACACACTTTAGTAAACCACACAATACTTTACATAACATGACCGTTGTAGATAACAATTTTAAAGAAATGCACTAGTTCATTTTTAGCCTATCCGCTTTCCTAAACGCCCACCATACATATACTTAGCTCTCTCCCATCCCACTGTTTCATGCTTCTACCCCTCTGAAGCGAAAACTATGCTTGGCTTGCTCCGTTCGCACCCTTGCGAGTTCTAGCTATCACGGTCAGTCCCGCGTGTGTCCTGCGGTCCTGGTAGGACCCAGGCTCCGACTGCAGCTTAATACCAGGACCAGGCCAGCACTAGTCAAAGCCCAAACAGAGCTCAAGTAAGATATATAGTCTCAAAATCACAATTTGTTACGTTCTTGAAATTAAAAATTCACGATTGTAGTAAAAAATGTGCAGCTAAGTGTATTTTGACCCAGAAAAGTCTTCAAACTTTAAAGGCACGCACCACACAGTACTAAGCTAAAAGTAAATTTCAATCTTTGGAATCCGCATTTTTATGTGTAATTTCTTTTGCCTCACTTGAATACTAAGCAACTCAGGCTTAGTTCCAATATGCAAGAGGCGATCAGGATAGAGCTGAGAATCAAGATATTGTGATCTTGGTTTTCATTAGTTACACTTAATCTTGGATGAGAATACAGCTATGAGGGATATATGAATCTTCAATCTCAATTTCGCCTACATTTCTGGCGCCCCACCAACACTTCCTTTCACTCGATTCACTCTTCCTTCACCAAAATGTACAACTTTGTTTAATGAATATTAGTCTTCTCTACTGAATTTTGTTTAGTGAATAATTATGTTTACAGTTCAACAGTTCTCTTTTCTGTTTACAGTTTGCATATATTTAGTTTCCCGCCTTAGTCCTCCGCTACACAACATGTCCTGAGCTCGAAGAGTACGGGCAAGACAGGCACCTGGTATGCCTTATAAAGTCCCAATCATCTAAGGTAGAAAAGGTAAATTTTTGTCGAGCTTTGTTTAATGGCAAAGAGAGTTTTGATCTCGGCAATCTATTCCCCTTCACTTCTCCACTGTAAGGAATATATTTGCCCTACCAGATTGTTGGACCCATCTTGTTGGATAATGATTAACAAGATTCAGATCAATCAGAGACTGCCGAAATATATAAAAAAATATATATATATATATATATATATATATCTGTATTGTAATTCCATTTAAATACAGTGTGATTGGAATTAAAACTGTGCAGGGAACCGGAGCCAAAGTGACATAACCAAAACAGACAGTGACTACGAAGGTCAAAATCACTATGAATTCAAAAAATATATATTATTATGCATATAGGTACCTGAAGGCATCAACACGTTAAATTTTATTAAAAAAACAAAATTAGGAAACTGTTGAATGGAAACAGTACTGCTCTCCTCCTCCTGTGCTTCAATTGTTCAATTTAATTCAAATTTTCAGTTGTTTGATTAACTCAAAGTCCCAATTGTTTCTTTTAACCCGCGCCCCGGTGGGCCTCCGAGCCACCCTCGCCCTGGTGGGGGGGGGGTGTTTGAACACCCCTCGAACTTCGGCTCCTAAGCGGGATAGCGAAAAAAACGCGAAGGCTGGTAGATAGCTCATACAAATTCCTGAAGAAACGATATCAGTCACATCAGTCACATACACATCATTCCTTAGGTGATCGATATTAAGAATCCAGGAACATTTTTATAGAACTCGGTGGGACCATTATGTGGTATAAGTTTCAATCCGATAGGTTCACCCATTGCTTACTTATGCCACCTTAAACATTTTCAGGTGAAGTCACTTGACCTGCACTGGTGACCTGACCTAAGATGACCAAAACTTTTAATTTCGGGGAAAGTTGGGAAATCGAACAAGGATAAGGTGTGCTAAGTACGGCGACGTTTCGCACCGCCGTTTTTTCGTGCAGCCGGAAAACCCGAGAGGGGTGTTCAAACATCCCCACTGGGGCGAGGGTTAAATGCCTACCCAGTCTGAGGAAATGATGGTGTACAAATACAACGTGCACACATACAATTGAACAGATTCCCATCTCTGGCATTGGGTTGAGCACAATTTAACCCACGCCCGGTGGGCCTCTGAGCCACCTTTGCCCTGGTGGGGGAGTTTGAACACCCCCTCAAACTCGGCCCCTATGCGGGATAGCGAAAAAAAACACGAACGCTGGTGGATAGCCCGTACAAATTCACGAAGATATTATAACAGTCACTTTTTGGCTCAGGTCAATATTTGAAACCGTTAACATATATTGTTCATCATACCAATACACTGCACATTATAAAAACGA
Organism: Lepas anatifera; assembly: GCA_034440635.1. NCBI lineage: Eukaryota > Metazoa > Arthropoda > Thecostraca > Lepadidae > Lepas > Lepas anatifera. The sequence continues at coordinate 4,971 of JAOTON010001371.1, forward strand.
CCAGGGATAGGATTAGATGCGATATTTAGGTCATGACAGGTCAAAGAAAGTGGCATTTAGAGTGAAGTTTTTGGGCTCTAGTGTCTGACGGAGTTGAGTCAGAATCATTTTGTAGTCACCATTCGCTTCCTCTCATCACGGCGAATCAAATGATGTATAACATGACCATAATAGGTCAAAGCACAAAAATTACCTGACCTCAGGTCAGGGCAAGGTCATCTTTTAACCGAGCATAAACAATATACATATCAATGAACTGGCAATAATCCAAACACAATGATATTAAAATAAAAACTCTATCATCATTTCATGCAAAATTAATGATTTAAGTCTGAAAACTGCTTAATAAGCCCAAGATAACCTCTCAGAGGTCACAGCTCAAAAACTGCCACATTTACCTGGAAAGGAGCCCAGGATACTACGATTTGGAGAATATGAAGGCATTATCAGCTGTATCTATCTACACAAATAAAGCCCATTTTCCGTTTTTCCCATGAATTCCCAATGGAGAGGTCATGGTCTGTACTTGACCTTGGGTCATTGATATGAAAAATCCCGGAACATATGTTGTAGCCCTCGGTGGGCCCATTATGAGGTAAAAGTTTCAATCCGATCGATTTACCCATTTCTTACTTATGCCACCTTAAACATTTTCGGAGGTGAGGTCACTTGACCTGCACTGGTAAGCTGACCTGAGATGACCCAACCTTAAAATTTTGGAGAAATTTTCAGAATTGATCAAGGATAAAATGTTCCAAAAACAGTGCTGCTTCGCACAGCCAGAAAACCCTGAGGGGTGGGGGTGTTCAAACACCCCCCCCACCAGGACAGGAGTTAAGTTAGTACAATTGAGACTAAAAGTTTGATGCTGTTAGTGCACGGCACTGCTGTAACAAGCAAACAGGCTCAAAGTGTATGCAATGCTGTGTTTGAAGAAAATTTGTAACCAAGTATGAGCTTAAGCTCTAGTAGCTTTAGGGTACAAGGACAAAAAAACATGTGATATACCATGAATATTTGATGTGTTCTCTGTTTTTTCATACCATTTGAATGTTTTTTTTTCATTTATCTGCAATGCACATCTAGAGCTGCTGTATTAACTTTTTTGTAAATAGGAGATATTGCTACTAACATAGCAATTTTTTACCACTGATTTGCTCCAAACAACATGCAGTTAGAACACAAATCAAAGAACATATTGACAAAGATTTGCTGTGTTTGATCATGGACCCATTACTTGCTTAAAGGCTTTTCATAAGGCATTCAGTGCAGGGCACATATCTATAGTGAGGGAAGGAGGGGAGGTAGGGGAGCTGTTTGCTTTTAGTAGGGAAATAGGCGTGCAATGGTTGGATGATCGACGATCATGTACAGCATTGGTATCTACTAGAGGTGGGACTGTAGCTGGAACCAAAGGCCAGATGCTGGGACTGTGATGAGACCAGAAGCAAGCAGGATCAACAAAATTTACTATATTGGATAAGCAAATTCTACCAGAAACTAAGAGCGCAAATGCGGATCCAGGATTGTCAATAGGGGGGGAACCTTCCTGGGGATGCTATCCAGACCAGGGGGGCACCACTTCAGACCATGAAAATTTTTCAGGTGGGAGAAAAATCCTATCAGTGGGTGCCCATTTTGGCATCCTGGGGGATGGGGTGGAACACAACATTTCAAGGGGCACTGAGGGTCAATTGGGAGGGGCATGTGCCCCACTTTGCCCCCTGTGGATCCAAGCAAGCCAAGATGTGGGACAAAACACAACTGATTTCCTGACATAAATAATTCACTTCTTTGCCTTCTTGATGACATTTTCTAGCTTTATCAGACGATTTAAGTACCAATATAACTGGATGAAAGAGCAAATACAATGCTGCACACAGAACTAACCTCACAGGCACTAAATCTCATTATTAAAAAAAAAACATTTTCAGGTGCAATTCCTTCCTTGATTATTTAACAACTCAGTGACACAACCAAAAATACCCACAAATCGTGGGTACCAGGGCTTTGCATAAAGGTACAGAAACAGAAATATATCAGAACCGACCAACCTTATCTTTTAGGGCCTTGGTCAGCAGAACGAGCAACAGAACGAATGGAAGAGCAAGTTCAGTCAGGAATTGGTGACCGGAAACGACAGTCCCCACTCCCCACCTCCTCCAGTGTTTCAGGAGTTTCAATTTGTTTTTCCATTGGTCAATTAAAAAACAAACTACTCACTCACTCACTCACACTCATCAACAACAGACAGAATAAGCAAGTGTGCGCCATTGATGTCTTTGAAGAAAGTCTTCAACTCAAGCTCAGAGGTAACAAAAAGTGATCAAAAGCCACGTGGTAAATAAGTAAAAATATATTTATTTTGTACTACCAGTAGTACTATTCTATGTCTACTTTTTCTTATGTCTATTGGCCTCGGTCATCGAAAGTGTTGGCACCTGGCGGATTTTTTGGAAACGCCAGGAGAGGGGACTGACGTCTGGCGCCGCTGCTTCATATCCGGCGCATTTTGGAACGCCATACTTATTTCGGGTCTATATCAAAAGGTCTACTGTTCAAAGGGTCCACCGTTTAAATGGTCCACCGTTCAAAAGATCCATCGTTCAAAGGGTCCACCGTTCAAAGGGTCCACCGTTCATAGGGTCCACCGGTCAGTAAAAACCTCTACTGAAGGGTTTCCAGGCTGGTGGACCCTTTGAACTGGTGGACCCTGAACGGTGGACCCTATGAGCGTTGGACCATATGAACGGTGGACCTTTGAACGGTGGACCTCTTGAACGGTGGACCATATGAATGCCACCCCTTGTCGCTGGTGGTGTCTCTACTAACCGCGCGCTGGTCATGGATGAAAGCCTGATGTTTCATCCATGCGCTGGCAACCCCATCGAAGTTAGTTGGCAGCACGGGCTTGATAATTCCTCTGCCCCATTGACATCGCATGTTAAAAAGTTCATTTTGGAAGATCTCCAGATCGGAAATTTTTGTGGTCTCGAAACAAATTACATATCATCTGAAAGCACCATCAATTTTCTTTTGGGTTCCGGAGTTGGTTTTACAATGCCCACAAAAACCTTCCCACAGGAGAGCAAAAACTGACTCGATGTCGCGACACCACCGACCCTCCCTCCCCAGCGGGCGGCCGCACACGCACGTCACCGTAGCGCAACTGGTAGAGCGCTCGCTTGCCACGCAATAGGTCGCGAGTTCGAAACTGCGTGGGAGCACTTTAACAAATTGTTTTCAACCATGTCTTGAAACTCAATTGTTTTCACGTGTTATTGTAAACCGATGTTAATCGAAACTTTTTGTTCTTCAGAATATTTCCTTTTCGTGTTTACTGGGCAGATTTAGCCTCATAGCCAAAATACAAACTCGCCGAGCAGTGCCTTCGGAGCACGGATGGAGATGGAGGGAGGAGGTGGCAGTCAAGCCCCAAGATTTTGGGTCTCCCACAGGGGCGCAGCCAAAGGGGGGCACAAGGAGCACATAATCTCATCGATGCCAGAGTGCCCCTTTGATCCCTAGACGGTGTACCGTTTGGGCTGTGCCGCTCGAAATTTAGTGTCCTCCGCCGTTGAACCTAGATGCAAGTAGACCACATGTAGCAATTGAAACTATTATTAGACAATTTACAACTATTTTTGGTCAGCTAGGGAATTCTGTCGCGTTTCATGGTACCCGGGAAGAGTATGGGCACCTAATACGCGTCCAGATAATGCCTCATCGTCGCCAATAATCGTATGGGCGAAGGCATCCTGGTGCCCATTGAGCTCACTTGGTGCACCTGAGCTGGTCAAAGGCATTCTGGTGCCCATTGAGCTCACTTGGTGCACCTGAGCTGGTCAAAGGCCATATGAACCCTTCTAAAGCCAATTGAGCTACTCTGATGACCCCATATCTGAAGGCCAATGAGCTAGTCTATTCCCTGGGGAAATTGAGCTGTTCTGGAGGGGGGGGCTCTGATCCACCTCATTGTTGCCCTGAGCTGGTCTTAAATAGATGTGAAATAAAAACACAAGGCCAACTACCATCATCTCGGGGGGGGCACTGAGCTATATTCTAGTCCCTGGTTGCACAGCTGGGGGACAGCTGCCTTGTGGGGCTCTGTCACACTAGGTGGTCCCCGGGCTGGTCTTGAATAGAGGAGGAGGAGGAGGAGGAGGAGGAGGAGGAGGAGGAGGAGGAGGAGGAGGAGGAGGAGGAGGAGGAGGAGGAGGAGGAGGAGGAGGAGGAGGAGGAGGAGGAGGAGGAGGAGGAGGAGGAGGAGGAGGAGGAGGAGGAGGAGGAGGAGGAGGAGGAGGAGGAGGAGGAGGAGGAGGAGGAGGAGGAGGAGGAGGAGGAGGAGGAGGAGGAGGAGGAGGAGGAGGAGGAGGAGGAGGAGGAGGAGGAGGAGGAGGAGGAGGAGGAGGAGGAGGAGGAGGAGGAGGAGGAGGAGGAGGAGGGAGGAGGAGGAGGAGGAGGAGGAGGAGGAGGAGGAGGAGGAGGAGGAGGAGGAGGAGGAGGAGGAGGAGGAGGAGGAGGAGGAGGAGGGAGGAGGAGGAGGAGGAGGGGGAGGAGGAGGAGGAGGAGGAGGAGGAGGAGGAGGAGGAGGAGGAGGAGGAGGAGGAGGAGGAGGAGGAGGAGGAGGAGGAGGAGAGAGAGATGCTGAAGACAGGTAGGTTAGTGACAAAACTTGTAGCTTGCCGAGATACTATGAACAAGGTTAGTGAGCAAAATTTTGCTGTTACCTAGAATTGCTGAGTGACGAGGGTTTGCCTCAATACTGGCTTAGAAAAATTCTTGATTACTTTCTTAAAGAATACTTTGTTGTGAGGTATGTCATTAATACCGCTTATGTTTGATGCTACGGTCTGATGTTCGATGCTGAATCTGATCTTTTAAAGGCAACTGCAGACAATCAACCGCAAAAAAGACACTGAGGTTGAAAAAATATAATTTGATCATCTAGAAGCAGACAGCGCACATACTAAATATTATGATCAGAGAAAGCTTTGCATTATTTTTCACGTGTGATTGTGGGGGTCCCCTTACACTGCAGGCTGTGTGAACTGACCTTGCCCACAAATGTTCTAAGCTTAATTTGCACTGTGCCTGCTGCAGGTGCAATGATATCATTTGTTGGGTTTATCATGTCTTGCCATTTTATTTTTTCTCATCATAGGATTAAGCAGTGTGTGTGTGTTGGAAAAGTGCTAAAATTCCCCAAAAGAAATGATCAAGATCAGATTGATGTAACTCAATGGAGAGGAAGGCTGGTGATGCTCCAGGAAGAAAAAAACTTATGTTTGCATGCTTCAAATTTTTTCCAGTATGTGATTGTGCCTCCCTCTTGTACTGTGGATTGTGTGCATTGGATTTATCATGCTGTGCAATTGTGTGTTTTCCTCAGCATAGGATTAAGCAGTGTATGTGTGTTGAAAAGGTGTTTGTGCATTCCCAAAATATATCAATATCAGATTGATGTAGCTCAATAGAGACAGAAGGAGGTAGGTAACATGCTAGGAAGTAAAACCAACAGTTTCGAGATCACATACTATTATACCTTTAGCATTGTTTCAGGGGAAGATTGATTTATTTCTTGCTATTCCTGGATCTTGGGACATATTGAGAAACAAGGTCAGAGAGTGGAGACATCTGCCAGATGATCACCAGATTTTATGCATCAGGGTAAACCCACCATAAATAAAAAATGAAAATTAGTATGTGCGCCGTGCGTCCTCGAGGTGCGTCCTCGAGGAGAGTTGCGATGCCGACGCTGCGCTGTGGCCGTCTCTCCGCCTGATGGCGGTCGTCCTGGGACACCGCTGACTCGCCTGCCGTCTGCACCTGGACTCGCTGCCCTACTGCCAGCGGCTCGCCGCCCCGCTCTCCTTGGAGAGGTGGGGAGCTCTGTCGTGGCGGCTGCTCGACATTAGATGCGTTGGGGCCCGTCTTCTTCGCCTGGCCCGGCCCGGTGGGGACCGTTGAGGTTCGGTGACGTTGCGCGCGCCTGCCGGTCCCGCTGACCTCAGAATGGTGGCGCTTTTTTGCGTCCGGTGCCTGGCCTTCCTGGCGCGCCGGCGCGGCGGCCTTCGTGCTGCTGATGTGGTACCGCCGAGCCGGCTCTGGACTAATCCCCGGTGTTGCGGGGCTGTGGCCGCGGATGGAGTCCTGTGTCGCCCGGTATGCTGTGGGGCCGGTCGCGTGTGGCGCCGCTGTGGTCGCTGGGCGGCCCTGTTGTGACCGCTGGGCGGTGCTGCTGCGGCCGCTGGGTGGTGTTGCTGTACCCGGCAGGTGGCGCTGGTGCTGGGTGGCGCTACTGGTTCGCCGCGGCCGTCGGATGCGTGGCGGGGGCGGGCTCAGTCCGGTGAAAATCAACCACCCAATCACCATCACCCACCATAAATGATGCGGCACCATCATGGTAGATGCGGCACGATCAACCACCACCTACCCATGAATTTATTTTATTTTTATTTTATATTTTTATATTTTCCTTTTTTTCTTTTTTTTCTTTTTTCCCCTTCTGGCGCTTACCGCATGTCGCTCCGGCTCCGTCACCACAGCTACTCATGGAAACTACACGCCCACTCACTCTCGCGCGACTACACGCTCGCGCGACTACACGCTCGCCACACGCTCGTGACTCACTACACGCTCCCGTGAGCCGTCCCCGCCTCGTGGGTTGGTTTGCCGGGGGTCTTTTAAGGCCGTCTCCACGTGTCATCCTGCTGTTTTTAATCCGTCTGTTTTAACCCATGCCTGTGTATGTTTCATTCGCTCGTTTTTTTGTGAATACATGTATGGAGGTAAATAAGGAAGTGCAAGCAGACCTGGAAACACAAGTGTGTGCAAGCGACCTTCCTCGGGAATCATTGCAAGCCATGGAACTTAATAAACCCACTTTCTATACTGAAAATGCATTTACCATAGAGCCAGAGATGACCACATTTTACCCAGCTTCTAAGGAAATGTTCAGAAACATAAGTGCCAGCATAATTCATTTACTTTGATTTGTAAATTTACCCAAAGTTTATGTGTCTACCACAATCTCCTGCAGTCACAATCTTCTGAACATACCTAAGGGCTGACCAAATGGAAACAATATATTGTAGAAATCTACCAGATTTCACAAACTGGGTTATTTTGAAGCACACCTTTTGATGGCGAATGCTTCTTATCTTCATCTTGGCTGCAGCATAAACGTTTCTCATGTTACAGGTAACACATATGTCAATGAAGGGGCTCTCAACAGAAAAACAGTGAAACAGAGAGAACCCAAGCAAAATTTCAGTAAGAAATTTAATAACAACAAATAAATACTGATGGAACTACCTCACCCCTCCACAATCAACAACAATCATCCAGCGAGCAAGCGCAGGCGGGGCGCGAGGAAAAGCACCGAGAGCCACTCGATGGAAAAAATGCCGCATACAACTTGTTTTTTTAGTGTCCGCCTTTTGGAGGAGTTATTGTATGGCAGCACGAAACTTCGGGCTACCCATTATCTACTACCCTGTGCGCTGGTGTTTGTTGAAAGACTAGGGA
>JAOTON010001371.1:17500-114920 GCA_034440635.1 Lepas anatifera
AGAATTATCGAACTTGCCATATTTGTAAATAAGGTCTTAGTGTAGCTAATCTCACGTTCTTTAAATATGGACCGGGAAATGCCTCCCACACTCAGTATGTGTGCGGAAAAAGTCAGAGGCTAATAATGATATCCATGTCACGTGACGGGAATCAATGCTTTGTTTATGGGACGAAACGGAATGATTTCTTTCTAAAAAATCAAAGAAAATATAATTGGGGTGAGATGAGACCGCGTTGCTTTTTCGAGGAAAATTTTACGTAGCATGATTATTTCCGTCGAAATATGAATGCTAATGCGTCCTCCATGCTAAGCTGTAATGTAGTTGATTAACACCACGTGCCGTAATTGTGCTTCGTTTTCCTATCATAATCGCACTATGTCGTCCCAGGCTAACAAGACGTACCTGGAAAAGAGCTTGAAGGAGTCGGAGAATAACCTGAGGGAGCTCATCAAGACCAAGCAGGGTGCCGCCGCGAGCTAGGCCGCGTGATCGGTTAGTGGACTGTTTTACACGTGCTGAGGTCTCGGAAAGACGAACTGCGGAACTGCCGGTGATGATGTGTGCTCGTGCGCTGCCTCATAGGCAAACTGACGGGTGGCAGGAGGGGTCCTCGCGGAACGTTTGGAAGCAACTCGACCCCAAGAGTTTGTGTCTGGTGGGAGATGGTTACAGAGGATAGTCTGATATGTGTACTCCCTGGATTGTTCGGTGATAAAACCCGCACTAATTTGGGGTTTTATGTAGCCAAACTTGTGTTTGGGTGTTGCTTGTTGTTCGCTAAATTCTTACCACTTCTTGAAAACTCACCTTTAACAGTGTCCGAGTGAACGATGAAATTGTCAATTGCTGCTTGCAGAAGATAATATGGTTGATGGTGAAATTCCTGACCTGTTCGGATACAGAACCTCAGTTCGGATATGCTCAGTTCGATTATTACATAGCCACATATGCTCTGGTAGGGTATGGATCAACCGCGTGATTCTAACACCGCACCGGCGCCGGCGTTGTATGTCGACAGTATGAAAGTACAGGCTGTTCTGAGTGTGTGTAATCTGCTACTTTTCGATAATCGGATTCAAACGGATGCAAACGGCACAACGCTGTTTTGTGCTGGACTGTGCTGAAACCAATTGGGGGTATGTGTCCGAAAGCTAGCACTGGTTGGCGCAGTTGTCGTTTTTTAGCTCCCACAGCTCCTGGGACTGGAGGAAAACTCACTCTTGACAGTTCCTGCGTAAGTGGTGTTATCAGCTTTTGCTTATGGAATGCGCTACTAGATGGCAGGCTGGATGCTGATGTTGCCAAAGTTCCTTGGGCTATATTTTCAAAGTGTTTGCCAACGTCCATGTCTCTCAAAGCCGTAACACTGGGGCAGCTTTATTCTCTCTGGAGCTCATGAGGACTTCCGCCTGTGTTGTTAAACTGCAAATGCAATAAATTATTCTAATGTTTTGCTTAAGGGAAGCCTTTCTGTTGCTGTCTTCAAATGGATAAATAAGGCGCCGTTTCAGAGTGGTGCGGCTTTGCAACGTAACAGCTGTTAGACTATATAATGGTGTGTTTTCAATGGCGGGAACAAATTTCTGAACAAAAAGCGGGGGTAAAAAGGTGATAAAAACAACTAGTAGAAGGCGGTGACCCCACCCCCAGAATGGAAATCCGGAAAGAACTACGTCACACGGATCATGTCCGCATAGGAACGATCCCATTTTCTGAGTTGCGGAACACCCTGTTCCGCTCCCAGCGCCATCTAGGTTAACGTCCTCCCTATCGAGTGTTCAATCCGCCCTCTGGCTGATATATTGGCGGCTTCAATAGTTATTTGTATATGATTTGGTTTGTGCCAACATTCTCGGGTCGAACGCAACGGAAATGTATGCCTGGAGCACCTGCAGTGACGCTGATGTAAAAGATTCAATCGTCCGATGTGTGAAGTTTATTAGCGACATTTCAATCACCTCCCCTGCACGAGCTTTGCGTCTCTTCGGGGCGCCGTGCCACGCCGGTCGCGTCGGTGGACCTTGAAGTCGACCGGCCATGACCTTTACATGATGACCTTGACCTCGACACCGAGGCTCTCAATGGCACATTCGTCGTTTCCGCGCATGATTCTGAAAGGCAAGAGATAAATGTTAAAGCTGAGTAATAGACGAACTCTCGGCCTTATTCGGTCGCAGATTTGTGGCCGGCGGGTGTGGATGCCAGGAGGAAATGATGCGTGAACATTTATAACAAATGCAAGGTGTATGAACACGTTGACGTAAGTATCTGACTCTCTCTCTCTCTCTCTCTCTCTCTCTCTCTCTCTCTCTCTCTCTCTCTCTCTCTCTCTCTCTCTCTCTCTCTCTCTCTCTCTCTCTCTCTCTCTCTCTCTCTCTCTCTCTCTCTCTCTCTCTCTCTCTCTCTCTCTCTCTCTCTCTCTCTCTCTCTCTCTCTCTCTCTCTCTCTCTCTCTCTCTCTCTCTCTCTCTCTCTCTCTCTCTCTCTCTCTCTCTCTCTCTCTCTCTCTCTCTCTCTCTCTCTCTCTCTCTCTCTCTCTCTCTCTCTCTCTCTCTCTCTCTCTCTCTCTCTCTCTCTCTCTCTCTCTCTCTCTCTCTCTCTCTCTCTCTCTCTCTCTCTCTCTCTCTCTCTCTCTCTCTCTCTCTCTCTCTCTCTCTCTCTCTCTCTCTCTCTCTCTCTCTCTCTCTCTCTCTCTCTCTCTCTCTCTCTCTCTCTCTCTCTCTCTCTCTCTCTCTCTCTCTCTCTCTCTCTCTCTCTCTCTCTCTCTCTCTCTCTCTCTCTCTCTCTCTCTCTCTCTCTCTCTCACTTGAAGTAGCCGTTGTCGCCCCAGCTAGTGCCCCAGCTGTTCTTGATGGTCCAGTACTTGGTACCGTTCTCCACTCCGTACCCGGTGACGAGTACAGCGTGGTTGGTCAGCTCGAAGGGGTCGAATTGGGAACTGTTGAACACAGGGTTACACTATCTGTTACAACATCCTCTGTCCAGGGGTCGAAAAATTGCCATTTCGCCGTTGTAAATGGTGTCAGCTGAGGTCGACAAGATGACATAACTTCACCAATATTTTCCTCCATACAAATACGAGATCAAATCACCGGACTTTGCCCCTTAGTTTCAACTTAGTGTTTGCGGACGACAAAGGTGGTCCAGGAGTGTTCGTTGATATCGTAATAACGCAAAAGGTGGCACCTTTTGCAGACTGGGTTGGTGACACATTTATGGGGTGACAATCTTCAATGATGACACGGTTATAACTTTTTTACCGCTTCCGCTGTCCTGTGCTTCGACAGAGGCGTGCGGTGGTTTGCCTTTTTCCTCGTGGAACAGTGGAACACATTTCACGAGATATAAGAATTTATACCTGAACAGTGGCACTGCCAGAATTCCATGAGGCAGTGTGATAAAACACTTTAACCACCAAGGACACCAACATTTAGCCCTATTGAGGGAATTTCAGCTAAAAGGTCATTGTCTGCTCTTTGATCTTGCTCACTTGGCCATGGGTATTGCTTATTTTCTGAAACGATAATTTGTCTCCTGGGACCAAGAATGGATGCTAAAAAAGGGAACCAATACCCCCCCTAGCAGCGCCACTGCACTAAGAATTTACCCACCTGTGGAGATGATCCAGCTCGAACACGTGGTGGTAGACGCCGCTCTTGTAGGGCCGCAGGTCGTCATACACCTCAAAGCCGACCGCCAGGGGGCCGTTGTGGACCAGTGACTGCATCATTAGCGCCTCGTTACAGGCGCCGTAGTAACCTGACACGGGGGCGTTGGGTCAGACGCAGGGGCGGATCCAGGCCATCGGATTGGGGGGGCAACGGTCGAAATCGTGAAAATGTGTATAGGGAGAAATTAGAATTGGGATGATGAGGGATGAAGGGTCGTCTCATCACCCCCCCGCTCCTGGATACGCCTCTGATGAGATATATAGATACGAGAACCGACAGAACCAAGGTCGTGAACAATCATAACTTCCCAACATTATTGAGGACTTTAAAATTTGTTTTAAATTGGTAGGAGTCAGTAAATCGAATATCAAGGGGAGAGATCTTGAACGTCTAAAAAGTGACTGATTGAGCTGCTGAATGGTGACTGACTAAGGGACTGAATGGTGACTGATTGAGCTGCTGAATGGTGACTGAGTGAGCGACTGAATGGTGAGTGATTGAGCTGCTAAACAGTGACTGACTGAGCTGATGAATGATGACTGAGGGAGATGCTGAATGGTGACTGACTAAGCAACTGAATGGTGACTGTCTAAGCGACTGAATGGTGAGTGATTGAGCTGCTAAACAGTGACTGACTGAGCTGATGAATGATGACTGAGGGAGATGCTGAATGCTGACTGGCTAAGCGACTGAATGGTGACTGACTGAGCCGCTGAATGGTGACTGAGCGACTGGATAAGCTATTTTACTGCACCGACGTACCGACTAGGTGTATATGTGTAAGTGGGTGCGCATTTACGATTGTGAGTGTGCTTTAACACGCGCACTGGAGGGGCCTCGGAGGCCCCCCCACCTGTTTTTCCGAGGTGGCCGGAGAACTGCTTGTAGCCGAAAAACGAAACGTGGCCACATTTAACAGAATTTAATAGCGCGTCGATTAGTGAAGACTTTTTGAAAATCGGCCGAAAATTTTTTGACTTATAGGCTTTCAAAGTCAGACCTGCATTTTGAGATCGCCGTAAACGCGCGGTCGGACCAGTTAGCTTGCATTGAAGACCGAGTGGTGGACGTCATATAAGCGGGACTATATGTCAAGGTCACTTCACATTAAAGTCAAGGTCAAGGTCAAAGGTCACAGGTCAAGGTCATATCTGCACTTTCAAGGTCACTCACCACTGTGCGTCCGGCCCAATGACGTTACCCCGTCTGACATATATTATGCTATGACGTCATCGGTAGGGTACCCCAATACAAAGGTTAAGGTCAAAGGTCAAGGTCAAAGGTCATTGGGAAAGGTCAATTCTCATTTCCCGCCAAACAGTGGCTACAGTGTTAGTCAAAGTGTAAATAATAAGTAGTTTACCATATGGTGACCTTAAAGGTCAATGACCTTGAATGACCTTGACCCAAAAGTTTTGGGAAGCCTCTTTGAGATCTCTTCTCTATGAACATTGTCTGCCTTTAGCTTATTCCGCCATTTTCCTGCATAATCACAGCATTTACCAATCGATCCCAGCATGGCCAATATTTGATCTTTACGACCTCGTTTGACCCTGAAGATATTGACCTAGGTCAATGGAAATTGTTCATCATGTAGATCACCATAGCCCCCACCCACCTATCAAGTGGCGTTTTTCTAACCCTCTTAGTTTTCGAGATCTTAGGGGCCTACCAGGCCCCTCCAGTGCGCGTTAGTGCCAGACCCCCTCCAGTGCGGGTGTTGATTTCGCCTGTAAATTGGTATATGAACCTGTTGGTGATTGATAAGCATCCAGTCATTCAGTCAACTACTGATTCTCTGTAAATGTAAATATGATGAATGAATGTCAGATCAACGAATAGACGTTACAAGAATGACCTGAAAACTTCTGGCAGACCTTGATAACGTGGCAGACTGAATGAAAGATGAAGGAATGAACCATGGCAAATTCATTGCACCAATTGGCAAATCGATGGTAAATGAATAGCGCGTACAATATGAATATAAGAAAAAAACCGATGTTGCCAACGTAGCTAGGGGAATTTTGGACACCAGAACATAGGCGTAGGAACAGGGGGGCCAGGGGGGCCACTGGCCCCCCACTTTTCTGTGGGGGCCCCCACAGAAAAGTGGTATTGATATGAAAATACCAGCAACTCTAACATAAAATAAGAAAACCAAACGGACCGTATAGCTTGCTCGGAAAACCTCTTATAAAGCTGGCCTGGACTCCTGAGCTGATCTGAGGTCTTATGAGTCGGCCTGGGGCCCCTGAGCTGTTCAGGGGCCCCTGAATTAACCTCTGATGTCCTATGAGCTAACCTGGGGCTCCTTGAGCTAATCTAAGGTCCCTCGAGCTGGTTTATGCCCCTCTGAACTGTTGCATGGTCCCTAAGCTGAACTGGGAGCCATCAGCCTGAATGGGCCCCTTGAGCTAGTCAAAGACCCTATACAAGCCGATCTGGGGGCCCCTGAGCTGAGCTGGGCCCCCAAAGCTAATATAATGCCCCCTGTGCTAAACTGGGGCTCCTGAGCTTATCTGGGGCTCACGCAGAGTTATAGGGCCCCTGAGCTGAGCTTGAAGTGGCTTCCTTGAGCTGTTCTGAGACGCTACATAAGCCGATCTGGGACCCCTGAGCTGAGCCGGGCTCCTAAGCTGATCTGGTCATCTGAGCTAATCTATGACCCACTGTGCAGAACTGCCCACCTCCCCCTTAGATGGACTGGGACCAGTAGAATAGCCAAGGAGAGTCCAAGGGGTTCGCAGACCCCTCCCCGCCCTTGGGCCGATCGTAAGCACTTAAGGATTCTCTGATCAGGGGGCCCCAGAGTCAGTCTCAGGGGCCCCCGAGATTGGTTCATAGGGGCCCCGAGTCGGTCTCAGGGCCCTCCGCCTCGAGAGTTAGCATTAGGGGCCCCAAGAGTTGGTCTTAGGGGCCCCGGAGAGGTGGTCTCAGGGCGCCCCCCGAAAGTTGGTTTCCAGGGCCTCTGAGAGTTGGTCGCAAGGGACCCCCGAAGGTCGGTCTCAGCCTCCCACCCCCCGAGATTAAGTCTCAGACCCCCAAAGTCGGTTTCAGGGTGCTCCTGGAAGTCAGTCTCAGGGGACCCCCAAGAGTCGGTCTCAGGGGGGCCTCCAAGAGTCGAGCTCAGGGGGCCACGACATATAGTCTCAGGGGGGCCCGAGAGTTAGTCTCAGGGCCAAAAGTCTATCTCAGGGCCCCCAGAAGTCGGTTTCAAGGGCCCCTGAGTCAGTCGCAGAGGATCCCAAGAGTTGATCTCAGGGGGCCCTGAGAGTCAGTCTCAGGGCCCCCGAGAGTCATCCTCAGAAGCCCCGCCCCCCTGAGAATCGGTCTAAGGGGTCCCTCGAGAGTCTTTCTCAGGGGCCCCTGGGAGTCGGTCTCAGGGGTCCCTGGGAACTAATCTCGGGATAAGTTATTATCCGATACCCCACCAGTGTTGGTCTAAGGGGGCCTTCTCTCAAGGACCCCGAAAGCTAATATGGGGCCCGAGAATTAGTGTCATGAGTGCCACCAAGTGCTGGTCTCAGGGGCCCATCATAGTCTCAAGGGTGCCTCTCTCAGGAGACAATATTTACTTTCAGGGGGCCCCGAGTGATCATCTGGAGTCCCGAGAGTTAGTCTCAGTTGGGCAGCAGAGTGATGGTCTCAGGGGGCCGCGGAGAGGTGATCTTGGATGCCCTCGAGAATTGCCCTCAGGTTGTTCCCCCACCCGAGTTTTTGTCTAAGGGGCCCCAAGAATCAGCCTCGGGGAGCGTTCAAAGCTAGTCTCAAAGGCCACTCCCCGAGGTCAGTCTCAGGGGGCATCCGAGAGCTAATTTTGGGGCTCTGAGAGTAATCTCAAGAAGTTCTCCCGAGTTTTGGTCTCACGGGCTCCAAGTTGGCCTTAGACCCCTGAGGGCTAATCTGGGGCCTCCTAGCCCGCGCCCCACCGGGGGTCCGGCGCCACCTTCGCCCCACCGGGGGGCCATCGATGGCCCCCCTCTAACTCCAAAAATATGGGCGTTAGCGCAAATCTGCAAAGTGCAATAGAAAGCTCGCGTGAATTCAGTAAGAAATTACTTCGCATGTTTTAGTGCTCAGGTCAATGGTTTGACCTCCAGAGGTCAAATTAGGTCAAGATCGGCTATTTTCACTCAAATATGCAATGATTAAGCAAACTGGGCATAACTCTTATGTCATTAGAGCTATTTTGGCCTGGTAAAGTACATTTGATAGCAAATTGCCAGTACTTTTTCCGCTATGTGGAACGTAAAGACCTCCCGCCAGTGGTTTGACCGCCAGAGGTCACCTCGTGACCTAATATGACCTGAGGTCACGAAAGGTCAAAAAGTGACCTTGCCGTATATCAAATGAAAGCCAGTGACAAGACAAACACGATGGTGTTTGTTTCACCGCTCTAGCTCAATTAGGTCAAAAGTTATTGTCAAAATACTGTTTTTGACCTCTGGTGACCTTGAATGACCTTGGAAAAGTCAAAGGGCAAATATGACCCCTGGGATCCGTGAAAGGGTGTCCAAAAACGTTGTTCTGAGCAGTCTGAGTATTTGCAATCATTTTTGTGGCTTTTATATCATGAAATAGCTTTTCCCCATGCTTTTCCAATGGGAGAGGTCGCCTCGTGACCTGACCTCAGGGCACGAAATCGAAAAATCCCGGATATACACCTTGTAGACCCTGGAGGGGTCATGAAGTGTAGGAAGTTTCAAATCGATCGACTTTGAAATGTAGCTCTTACAGAGCTCTAAAGGAGAAGTGAGGTGACCTTGGTTGACCTCGTCTGGTGACCTGACCTTGGGTGACCCGGGGTAAAAAATTTCAGGGATGATGGGAAAATGATGCAGTGAGAGGTAGAGCCCTCAACCGCGGTGCTGCGCCTCGTCGTTTTTCTGCTATCCCGGAAAAACCTTAGGGGGGCCATCGATGGCCCCCCGGTGGGGCGAGGGCTAGAGCAGGTCTCAGAAGCACCAATTGCTCAGTCTCAGGGACACCCCCTGAGTGTTAGTCTCAGGGGGCGCCCCAGTGTTAGTCTCAGATTGCTATCGGGAGCCAGTCCCAGGGTCCCCCGAAAGTCAGTCTTAGGGGACCCCAAGAGCTAACCTGGATGTCCCCGAGACTCTATGTCTGGGGCCACCCGAGAGCAAATCTGGGGGTCCGGTAGGTAGTCTCAGAGGTGCTGCCGAGAATTTGTCTTAGGAGCTCCGCGCTATACTCAGGGGCCCCTCGGTTTTGGTCTAAGGGTCCCCGGTAATAAGGCCCAGGGGCCCCTGACAGCTAATCGGGGGAGGGGCCGAAAACTAGCCTGGCGAGTGCCGCTAAGTGTTGGTCTTAGGAGGGCCTCAGAGCTAAACTGGGAATCCTGAGCTTATCTGGGGCTCACTTATACGGCCCCTGAGCTGAGCTGGGGGCCATGAGCTTAAAGTGGCCTCCTTAAGCTGTTCTGAGACGCTATATAGGCCGACCTGGGCCCCCTTAGCTGAGACGGGCTCCTAAGCTGATCTGGTATCTGAGCTAATCTGGGGCCCGCTGTGCTGAACTGGGGACCCCGAGATGGTCTGGGATCCCTGAATACTTTAGAGTCACTGAGCTGGAACCGTTGAGTTATTCTGAGACCGTACATCAGCCGACTTGGGACCCTGAGCTTATATAGACCCCTAAAAGCAAATTTGGGCCCTTAGCTAATCTCAGGCGCCCTGTGATGAACTGAACAGCCCCTGAGCTGGTCTGGGGCACCTGCACTGTTATTAAGTCCGCTGAGCTGAGCTAGGGGCGATGAGCTTGAATGGGCCTCTTGAGCTGCTTTGAGCTCTACACCAGCCGACCTGGGGTCCCTGAGCTGAACTAGGCCGCCAAAGCTAGTTTTGGGTTCTAAATTAATATGAGGCCCCTCTGCTGAACTGAGCAGCCCCTGAGCTAGTCTGGCGCCCCATGCCCAATTATAGGACTCGCTGAGCTAAGCTGGGGGACATGAGCTTGAGCTGGTCCATTGAGCTGTTCTGAGACCCTATATCAGCCAACTTGGGGGCCCCTGAGCTGTGCTGGGCCCCACAGCTAATTCGAGCCCTAATCTAAGCTGAGGCCCCCTGTGCCTATATGAGGCCTCTGAGTTGGTCTGGAGCCCCTGCACAGTTCTAGCGTCCCTGAGTTAAGCTGGGGGCCGATACATTGAATGGCCCATTGAGCTGGTTTGATACCCTATATCAGCCGACCTGTGCCCCTGAGCTGAGCTTGTCTCCCACAGCTAATATGTGGCCCCTGTGCTGAACTGCGGTCCCCAGCTGGTCTAGCCCCCTTGAAATCTGCTAGAGTCACTGAGCTGGAATCCGTAGGCTTAAACGGGTCCCTTGAGCTGTTCTGAGACCCTATATAAGCCAACCTGGGGGGCCCTGAGCTGAGCCGGGTCCCTAAGCTAGCCTGGCTTCGTGAGACAATCTGGGGCGCCCTGTTCGGAGCTTTTAGGGCCCTGTGCTTATGTGGGGTCCCTTAATAAGGTGGTCCCATGAGCCGGTCTCTTAGCCCATGAGCAGGTTTGGGACCCCGATAGCTGACTGATTTGGTTCCTGAGCCATGGCTTGGGCACTGGGGGCCTCTATGATGACTTGGCGGCTTCTGAGCGGCATAGGCATAGGAAACTGGAGAGTGGCGGGCCAGGGGAGCCACTGGCCCTCCACTGTTCTGTGGTGGACCGCTGCAACGCATATGCAAATATCAGCAACTGCAATATAAAACAAGAAACCCGGGCGGGCACGACAGCTTGTCTGGGAAAGTCCAGTTTTGGCGTATGCCCTCTGCAAACCCCTGGACCGAAAGCACTTCATGAAAAAGGCCAAGGCACCTACTACCCGAGTGCTCCCAGATGGACCCCGAAAACTGGACCCAATCAAACTCTGGCCCAGACCGCTCCCAACACAGAGTGCTAATTCGGACACGCAACCCGCACCACAAGCCGAGCAGCAGCCGTCCCTCGGTCATCTACGCGCATGAAGAGCCGTCTAAAGGCCGTCTTTCACTACGAAGTAAAAAAATATCACCACAGAGCTATTCGATGCGAGGGAACTGTTGGAAAAGACGTAACTAACACGTAATGTATAGAAATACTTAGTGTAGGCCGGTGTGTATGCGTGTATTATCGACATCAAATGAACAGTTTTAAAAATACTCATACTTATGGGCCCCTTGGGCTGGGGGCCCCCCTTGAGGTGGGCCCCCTCTGGGGTTGGCCCCCCACTTTTCAACCGGTTCCTACGCCCCTGCACCAGAAGATAAATATTTTGAAAATAGGGACTTGTTCCCTATCAGGTGGAATTAATCCCTTCAATGCAAGATGATATCACAACCCGGTTCCTTTCCTACTCCTGCTCTGCTTTTGGGACAATAGTTTTATCCCACCCAATACTCCAAAAACCCTTTTAATTTAGGGAAACTGTCTCAGGGAAAAAGGAATCCGTTGGATAAAGCATAAATGCCGAAGTTTTCGGCCAGAAAATGACCTGGCTGACTGTTGAATTAGAGGAGCTGTGCATAACTGAGTTAAGGAAGTCATTGATGAATCAGGAACAATGAATATTTAAATTGACGATGAATGAAGTCGGAATGAAGTCGGAGAATGACGACGAAGTCGGCTGGCTGAATCGCAGAGAGTATGGCGGATAAATTATGAATGAATTAACACGCGCATTGACGGGGGTCTGAGCCACCTTCGCATTGACGGGGGGCGGGTACCCGCCCCCCTAAGATCTCGAGAACCACGGTAGGTAGCGAAAAACGGTAAACGGCGTTGGGCTGCCCATCCACTTCTCCATCGAAAACATTGGAACCATTTTTTTGTCAGGTCACATTTAAGGTCACGAGAGGTCAAAACATGCCCGTCATAGGGATAACATGTAAATTCAGTTTTTCAGCCATTACAACTGAACAAGTAAAGATAGAGCAAAACGACTTGAACTATATGAATCCTCTTAGCAAGCCGAATCGAATGATATATAATTTGACCTTGCTAGGTCAAATCAAGAATTTGACCTGACCTGAGGTCAGGTCAGGGTCAAATTATATAAAATGCATATCATTAGAACCGCAAAGCCCAGGCGAGTCTAATGCAGCTAAAATAAATGCTCTATCACTATCCGTTACTGAGTTATTCCGTAAAAACCATTTTTCCCATGTATTTCCAATAGAGAGGTCATGCCTCGTACCTGACCTTAGGTCATCGATATCAAAAATACCGGAACATATTTTAGAGAACTCGGTGGGGCCATTATGTGATATGAGTTTCAATCGGATAAGTTCACCCTGCTCCGACTTATGCTATCTTAAACTTTTTTTGAGGTCGGGTCACTTGACCTGTACTGGTGACCTGACCTGAGATGACCTAACCTTAAAATTTTCACAGAAGTTGTAAAAATGATGAGGGAAAAGGTATACCAAGTACGGCGGCGCTACGCGCCGCCGTGTTTCTACAGATACCCGAGGGGGGCGGGTACCCGCCCCCTGTCAATGCGCGTGTTAATGAATTGGTGAATGATCAACGAGTGAATTAATGAGTGAGCAATGAATGAATTAAGGAATGAGCAATTAATGAATTAAGGAATGAGCAATTAATGAATTAAGGAATGAGCAATTAATGAATTAAGGAATGAGCAATGAATGAATTAAGGAATGAGCAATGAATGAATTAAGGAATGAGCAATGAATGAATTAATGTATGAGCAATCAATGAATGAGTAATCAATGAATGAGTTAAATATAAATGAATGTACTACTGATGAAAATTAGCTTTCTAATGCCTAGTCTCGCTGACTGTCGAAAAAGGAATAAACGTACCTGGACTGAAAAAAAAACTGGAAACAGACCCACCTTCCCAGACCGAGATTCGAACTCGCGCCCTCCGCGGGATCACTCACCGCCGACGTACTGGTAGTGCACCGTGTAGGTGCGTGCACACTTCTCGTCCGTGCCACAACTGTCAGTATCCTTAGCCATATAAGGGTTGCATGTCTCTTCAACGACGCCGAAGTCCTGCGGAGGGTAGTCAGAAATAGGTAATGGTCTTAAAACTCAATCAAGCCAGTCATCAGTCATGGCCATAAAATCAGTCATGAACCGAGCTGTTTATATGCTTATTTCAGTGTGTTTTATTGTAGAGTAATATCAGTTTCCATAGAACACCTATTTGAGCGATTTTGTACACTGGTTGCTGACACAAAATCAGCCGAAACAGTAGACGCATACATGGACGGACGCAGGGGGCATTCCGGCTATGCCCCCCAAAGCGCTGGAGGTGAGCCAAGCTATCTTTTGCCCCCCTCCCCAAAGGCCGGGTACTTTTTTTGAAAAAAAAGTGTTTACACTAGGTCTGTAGAGCAAAGAAATCTTCACTCCCTCCCAAAGTTAAGGGGTCTGAATTTTACTAAAATTGCTGACGAAGAGGTGTAGGGGGTCAACCATTTACTGTCAGTTGCTGACAAAAGGGATCTCGCTAGCGATGCCGTAAAACTATCAGTTTTGAACAAGAGTCTTACGACAGTTTGAAGACCCAGATAATCCTGGTTCTTGTGGATGGTAACCGCCTTGTGCAGTGCATCATTGTGCAGCCTATATATTTTACATTTTCAGTATCCGTCCGTTCCGCTCAATGCAGTATTTTGAGCCGAAAAAGAATAATTGCTGTAAACAATGCATGCACCCTGCAAAAATATATTCCCAAATCATTAAGTTTTACCTTAGAGTATTTCCCTTCAATCAGATAGGGGAATCCTCCGTCGCAGCCTTGTGCATATTCGGAGCAGCTGAGAATATCCTGGAAGAGAGAACACTCAAGTTAGCAATGTACAGCCGTGCACAACGCCATAACTACTCCAGGAGACGTGAGCTGCCAGGGAAAGCTGGGGTCCTGGCGTATAGTGAGCGAGATGTTGAAAGACTAGATGAATGACACCAACATTCTCAGAAGTGCCGAGGCGGCTCCTTTGATGATGACCGGTTGATGATGGCCGGTGAGCACATGCGAGAGCGATTCCTACGCACATTTCTGTTTCAGAGCCACTGGTCTGTCACGGGCCGGACAGAAAGTCAGGTCACCTGAGCTCGTCTTTTGACAGACCAGGCAGACTTCAAAATTGAACGTAAAGGAATCAGACATTTTCCAAAGCCCACGATACAGAGGATGGAATTTACAGTTTAGATTCCTTCGCTGACTACTTTACAACAGAACAAGTTGCAATCAGCATAGTTACACATGGTTGAACGTCAGACGTCAGACATCAGACGTCAGACGTCAGGTTGTTGCCAGATTGGGGGAAATGTGGATTCTGATAGCGATTCGACTGCACCGGCTCAAGTAGCTTTCCGTGTTCAATCTAGCGCACATCCTCTTAGCTGTGTATCGCTTATGCTAAGTTCTAGGGACTGCGCAAACACGCCTAAAAACACAAAGAGATCGAATTTGACAGATTAAGATAAGATAGTTGTTCTGTCCCTAGCTAGTAGTGGTCCTACCGGAATTATTGACCAAACGCGACCTGACCTGAAGACGGACACTGGCCTGGGCTGCATAGACTGACCTGACCTAGAGACGGACACTGACATGGAGACCGACACTGACCTGGGGTGAAAAAGACGGGCTGCTTGGTATTGTTGGTGAGAATTCGAACCTGAGCTTCCAGGGCTGCCATAGACGCAAAGGCGTAGCACGATCCGCACTGCGCCTGGTCCCTGCCGAAACCAGAAGTGGTAGAGTCACATATTAGCCAACGACATCAAACAAAACGTGGTAGAGTCACAGCAGGCAACGTCATAAAACCTGAAGTGGTAGAGTCACAGAGCAGCCAACGACATAAACCCAGAACGGGTAGTCACAGAGCAGCCAATGGCATAAAACCAGAAGTGGCAGAGTCACATATTAGCCAACGACATCAAACAAAACGTGGTAGAGTCACAGCAGGCAACGTCATAAAACCTGAAGTGGTAGAGTCACAGAGCAGCCAACGACATAAACCCAGAACGGGTAGTCACAGAGCAGCCAATGGCATAAAACCAGAAGTGGTAGAGTCACATATTAGCCAACGACATCAAACAAAACGTGGTAGAGTCACAGCAGGCAACGTCATAAAACCTGAAGTGGTAGAGTCACAGAGCAGCCAACGACATAAACCCAGAACGGGTAGTCCCAGAGCAGCCAACGGCATAAAACCAGACGTGGGAGAGTCACAGAGCAGCCAACGGCATAAAACCAGAAGTGGTAGAGTCACAGAACAGCCAATGACATCAAACTAGAAGTGGTAGAGTCACAGAGCAGCCAACGGCATCAAACTAGAAGTGATAGAGTCACAGAGCAGCCAATGACATGAACCCAGACGTGGTAGAGTCAGAACAGTCAACGGAATCCAGGGGCGTAGCCAAGGGGGGGCGACAGGGACAGCTGCCCCTCCCTGAGAGCCCGAAGGGCCCCTGAGGACACGAGCCGCGCGAAACTCGGCTCGCCCACACTATTCTTTGTGGCCAAATTTGGCATTTTATACCAGACAGGGCCCTCTTAAGCACTCTATTCTGTAACAAGCAGGGCCATTTTTACCCATCAGGGCCCTTTTGGCGCTGTCGCAGGGGCCCTTTTTGAGGCGCCGCCCCTCCCTGAGTGAAATCCTGGCTACGCCCCTGACGGCATCAACCAGACGTGGTAGAGTCACAGAGCAGCCAAGAACATTAAATCAGAATTGGTAGAATCACAGAGCAGCCAACGGCATAAAACCAGAAGTGGGAGAGTCACAGAGCAGCCAACCACATGAACCCAGACGTGGTAGAGTCACAGAACAGCCAACGACATCAAACCAGAAATGGTAGTCACAGTGCAGCCAAGAACATTAAACCAGAATTGGTAGAATCACAGAGCAGCCAACGGCATAAAACCAGACGTGGGAGAGTCACAGAGCAGCCAACGACATGAACCCAGACGTGGTAGAGTCACAGAGCAGCCAACGATATAAAATCAGAAGTGGTAGAATCTCAGAGCAGACAACGACATCAAACACATCAAATTATCAACACTGTGTTGATAGATCTCGCAGTGACGGACCGACGAGCGTGATTATAATTTCGAGCGCCAGTGAGAGGGTAGATGTGTTTCTTGAGAACGAATGCAGCGTCTTAATTTGCGTAGTCCTGTATGCTTTATGTATGTTTTTTACTGGCAATATACGTATGGATGTATTATAAGTTGATGATATATCTAACGGCCTCCCTCATCGAATCCTTGATGCAAAATGGAGCTAATAACTATACTGAGATTATATATTCGGGTACAGCCCTTCATCAAAATCAGCATAATACAAACCACATATTGTTCAATACTGTATTGCATTGTATGGTATTTCATCTTGTACCTCAATACAAGACCTCATATTGTAAGTTTTGAAGTGGTGTTAAAACTGACCGTTATCAGCAAGCGAGGAGGCAGGTTATTAAATATTTTGCAAACTGAACAGCACTGCGTCTTATGTATAAGCGAAAACCAAAAGAAATGGAAACAGAGAACATCCATTAAAGTTGATATTGAGCCACAACAAATTTTGATATCCGCGGAAAAAAAATGAAGACTGGAAATCTGATTTACGCATAGTTGAGAATAAAATTGTGCTTACCTGTGTGGAATTTTAGTCGAGTAGTATTGTTTCTGTAGAACTAAGTATCTCACATCAAAATTCACCAGCACCTATTTTCATATAATGACGATATCATAAATATTGCAAGGCGTTTAATAATTGACTCTGGAAACATTAGTCATCATCTCATCCACATGAGATCGTATATGCCTCCCCGCTCTCTACCCTTTATCTCTTTATCTCTCTCCCTACCCCGTCTCTCTCTCTCTCCCTCTCTCTCTCTCCCTCTCCCTCCCTCTCTCTCTCTCTCTCTCTCTCTCTCTCTCACCGGATGGGAGACACGTAGTCCACGTTGTCCATATCCCTCCAATCGAAGCTCTCTGGAAGGGATTTGATAATCTCCTCGTGCTCCTTTGTCATGGGTGCAGCACGAGGCTTCACGGGTAGCCGAGACCTAAGGATTCGCAACTTACATACACACTTGAACCACCAGAGGAAACTAGCAACACGCGTCGAAAGTTGACTCAAACCACACCGTATTCTTGGGCTCAGACGTAGAAATTCGGCGCACAAGCAAAACCAATGAGCAGTTTCTATAGAGAACAGCAATGACATAAAACGATTGATTGTTGAGTGGATGGTTAAAAACAGAGAATAGCTAAACTGCACGGCTCAAGTCCCCAAATAATGTATTTACCAAAAGTTAGCAGATTTATCCTGTGGCGAATTCTGTATTGGTATCACACTATATTGTTTCTATTATGATGGACATCAGAATAGTCATTGCGTGACAGTGGAGATCATTATAATACATTGCAACGCAATCATTACGCTGATCACTTTACTGGTAACTTTTTGGCCGAAATATACGAATTCTACGCCAACATCTGCTTAAAGTTTCCAACAAGAGGATCTGAAAACAAACACTAGAGAAAACTCAACGAAGCAAAACATTAGTCAGTTAACATATCAAACACATCAACTGGAAAAGTTAAAGAAGGTTAACACCGCTTAGATACCACACCCAATATTGATGGAATGATTTAATACGGTACAGACGGGCATATATAGCCTCTGCAGCTGCAGTGCCCTAAAATTCCAATTATCATCAACATTGAACCTCAGTCACGCAGTACCGCGGTTACGTATGTACCTGTGGCCTCCGCTGCGGCGGTACATGTCCGCTACTGTGTACTTCTCGTGCTCCGGGTACGCATGCGCGGTCCAGGTACCCTGACGCTTGTTAATGGCCTCGATCAGAGCGTGGTTGTTGGTGTACTGACTGGTACCCTGGGGACGTCAATGCTGTTGTAACGGGTGAAGTCAATGGGCTGAACATCCTTAAAAAGGGATGAGGAATAGCGAAGATGATCTGAGGGTTTATTGTTTGACCGTGAAGCTTTAATGAAGACCGCTTCAAAAGTTATAAAAAGTATATTCTAGCGCAGAGAAAAGTTGTTAAAATGACATGAGTTAGCATACTGCCTCTGCGATCAGGTTCCTGTGTTATTTTAGGGTTCAGTGACACACCGGCTTCTAACTTAATGAGGGCAACTAGCTTCCTATTGGTAGGAACTCTACCCTCTCTCTGACCCTACCATCACCGTCTCATCTCTGAACCTACCCTCACCATCTCACCCCTGACCCTACTCTCACCGCCTCATCTCTAAGCTTACCATCACCGTCTGGTCTCTGACCCTACCCTCACAATTTCATTTTCATCCCAAACACCACCCTCTGACACCAACCTCACAATTCAACCCATGGACTCCACCATCATCCCCAAGCCCACCGTCTCTACTCCATCTCCATCTCCAACCTCACCATTTTCTCCGTGACAGCCTTGACCCGGTGGACCTTCGGCATAGAAGCTCCCTGCTTCTGACCGCGAACGCAGGCCCAGTTCCTCACTGTGACGTCGTGAGACCAGCCGGGGAAGGTGCGGTCACAGAAACTGGTCACCTCGTCACCTTCCTGGGGGAGAGGGAGGTGGTGATGTGAGACCAGCCGGGGAAGGTACGGTCACAGAAACTGGTCACCTCGTCACCCTCCTGGGGGAGAGGGAGGTGGTGATGTGAGACTAGCCAGGGAAGGTACGGTCACAGAAACTGGTCACCTCGTCACCCTCCTGGGGGAGAGGGAGGTGGTGATGTGAGACTAGCCAGGGAAGGTACGGTCACAGAAACTGGTCACCTCGTCACCCTCCTGGGGGAGAGGGAGGTGGTGATGTGAGACTAGCCAGGGAAGGTACGGTCACAGAAACTGGTCACCTCGTCACCCTCCTGGGGGAGAGGGAGGTGGTGATGTGAGACTAGCCAGGGAAGGTACGGTCACAGAAACTGGTCACCTCGTCACCCTCCTGGGGGAGAGGGAGGTGGTGATGTGAGACTAGCCGGGGAAGGTACGGTCACAGAAACTGGTCACCTCGTCACCCTCCTGGGGGAGAGGGAGGTGGTGATGTGAGACTAGCCGGGGAAGGTACGGTCGCAGAAGCTAGTCACCTCGTCACCCTCCTGGGGGAGAGGGAGGTGGTGACGTCAGACTAGCCGGGGAAGGTGCAGTCACAGAAACTGGTCACCTCGTCACCCTCCTGGGGGAGAGGGAGGTGGTGATGTGAGACTAGCCAGGGAAGGTACGGTCGCAGAAACTGGTCACCTCGTCACCCTCCTGGGGGAGAGGGAGGTGGTGATGTGAGACTAGCCGGGGAAGGTACGGTCACAGAAACTGGTCACCTCGTCACCCTCCTGGGGAGAGGGAGGTGGTGATGTGAGTCTAGCCGGGGAAGGTACAGTCGCAGAAACTGGTCACCTCGTCACCCTCCTGGCGGCAGAGGGAGGTGGTGATGTGAGACTAGCCAGGGAAGGTGCGGTAACAGAAACTGGTCACCTCGTCACCCTCCTGGGGGGAGAGGGAGGTGGTGATGTGAGACCAGCCGGGGAAGGTACGGTCGCAGAAGCTAGTCACCTCGTCACCCTCCTGGGGGAGAGGGAGGTGGTGACGTCAGACTAGCCGGGGAAGGTGCGGTCACAGAAACTGGTCACCTCGTCACCCTCCTGGGGGAGAGGGAGGTGGTGATGTGAGACTAGCCAGGGAAGGTACGGTCGCAGAAACTGGTCACCTCGTCACCCTCCTGGGGGAAGGGGAGGTGGTGATGTGCGACTAGCCGGGGAAGGTACGGTCACAGAAACTGGTCACCTCGTCACCCTCCTGGGGAAGGGGAGGTGGTGATGTGAGACTAGCCGGGGAAGGTACGGTCACAGAAACTGGTCACCTCGTCACCCTCCTGGGGGAAGGGGAGGTGGTGATGTGCGACTAGCCGGGGAAGGTACGGTCACAGAAACTGGTCACCTCGTCACCCTCCTGGGGAAGGGGAGGTGGTGATGTGAGACTAGCCGGGGAAGGTGCGGTCACAGAAACTGGTCACCTCGTCACCCTCCTGGGGGAGAGGGAGGTGGTGATGTGAGTCTAGCCGGGGAAGGTACAGTCGCAGAAACTGGTCACCTCGTCACCCTCCTGGGGGAGAGGGAGGTGGTGATGTGAGACCAGCCAGGGAAGGTACGGTCACAGAAACTGGTCACCTCGTCACCCTCCTGGGGGAGAGGGAGGTGGTGATGTGAGACTAGCCGGGGAAGGTACGGTCGCAGAAGCTAGTCACCTCGTCACCCTCCTGGGGGAGAGGGAGGTGGTGATGTGAGACTAGCCGGGAAAGGTACAGTCGCAGAAACTGGTCACCTCGTCACCCTCCTGGGGGAGAGGGAGGTGGTGATGTGAGACTAGCCAGGGAAGGTGCGGTCACAGAAACTGGTCACCTCGTCACCCTCCTGGGGGAGAGGGAGGTGGTGATGTGAGACTAGCCAGGGAAGGTGCGGTCACAGAAACTGGGCACCTCGTCACCCTCCTGGGGGAGAGGGAGGTGGTAATGTGAGACTAGCCGGGGAAGGTACAGTCGCAGAAGCTAGTCACCTCGTCACCCTCCTGGGGGAGAGGGAGGTGGTGATGTGAGACTAGCCGGGAAAGGTACGGTCGCAGAAGCTAGTCACCTCGTCACCCTCCTGGCGGCAGAGGGAGGTGGTGATGTGAGTCCAGCCGGGGAAGGTACAGTCACAGAAACTGGTCACCTCGTCACCTTCCTGGGGGAGAGGGAGGTGGTGATGTGAGACTAGCCGGGGAAGGTACGGTCACAGAAACTGGTCACCTCGTCACCCTCCTGGCGGCAGAGGGAGGTGGTGATGTGAGACTAGCCGGGGAAGGTACGGTCACAGAAGCTGGTCACCTCGTCACCCTCCTGGGGGAGAGGGAGGTGGTGATGTGCGACTAGCCGGGGAAGGTACGGTCACAGAAACTAGTCACCTCGTCACCCTCCTGGGGGAGAGGGAGGTGGGGATGTGAGACTAGCCGGGGAAGGTACGGTCACAGAAACTGGTCACCTCGTCACCCTCCTGGCGGCAGAGGGAGGGGGAGGTGGTGATGTGAGACTAGCCAGGGAAGGTACAGTCACAGAAGCTAGTCACCTCGTCACCCTCCTGGGGGAGAGGGAGGTGGGGATGTGAGACTAGCCGGGGAAGGTGCGGTCACAGAAACTGGTCACCTCGTCACCCTCCTGGCGGCAGAGGGAGGGGGAGGTGGTGATGTGAGACTAGCCAGGGAAGGTACAGTCGCAGAAGCTAGTCACCTCGTCACCCTCCTGGGGGAGAGGGAGGTGGTGATGTGAGACTAGCCGGGGAAGGTGCGGTCACAGAAACTGGTCACCTCGTCACCCTCCTGGGGGAGAGGGAGGTGGTGATGTGAGACTAGCCGGGAAAGGTACAGTCGCAGAAGCTAGTCACCTCGTCACCCTCCTGGGGGAGAGGGAGGTGGGGATGTGAGACCAGCCGGGGAAGGTGCGGTCACAGAAACTGGTCACCTCGTCACCCTCCTGGGGGAGAGGGAGGTGGTAATGTGAGACCAGCCGGGGAAGGTACGGTCGCAGAAACTGGTCACCTCGTCACCCTCCTGGGGGAGAGGGAGGTGGGGATGTGAGACTAGCCGGGAAAGGTACAGTCGCAGAAGCTAGTCACCTCGTCACCCTCCTGGGGGAGAGGGAGGTGGGGATGTGAGACTAGCCAGGGAAGGTACAGTCGCAGAAGCTAGTCACCTCGTCACCCTCCTGGGGGAGAGGGAGGTGGTGATGTGAGACTAGCCGGGGAAGGTGCGGTCACAGAAGCTGGTCACCTCGTCACCCTCCTGGGGGAGAGGGAGGTGGGGATGTGAGACCAGCCGGGGAAGGTGCAGTCACAGAAACTGGTCACCTCGTCACCCTCCTGGCGGCAGAGGGAGGGGGAGGTGGTGATGTGAGACTAGCCAGGGAAGGTACAGTCGCAGAAGCTAGTCACCTCGTCACCCTCCTGGGGGAGAGGGAGGTGGGGATGTGAGACTAGCCGGGGAAGGTACAGTCGCAGAAACTGGTCACCTCGTCACCCTCCTGGGGGAGAGGGAGGTGGGGATGTGAGACCAGCCGGGGAAGGTGCGGTCACAGAAACTGGTCACCTCGTCACCCTCCTGGGGGAGAGGGAGGTGATGATGTGAGACTAGCCGGGGAAGGTACGGTCGCAGAAACTGGTCACCTCGTCACCCTCCTGGGGGAGAGGGAGGTGGTGATGTGAGACTAGCCAGGGAAGGTACAGTCGCAGAAGCTAGTCACCTCGTCACCCTCCTGGGGGAGAGGGAGGTGGTGATGTGAGACTAGCCAGGGAAGGTACAGTCGCAGAAGCTAGTCACCTCGTCACCCTCCTGGGGGAGAGGGAGGTGGTGATGTGAGACTAGCCGGGGAAGGTACAGTCGCAGAAGCTAGTCACCTCGTCACCCTCCTGGGGGAGAGGGAGGTGGTGATGTGAGACTAGCCGGGGAAGGTACAGTCGCAGAAGCTGGTCACCTCGTCACCCTCCTGGGGAAGGGGAGGTGGGGATGTGAGACTAGCCGGGGAAGGTACAGTCGCAGAAGCTGGTCACCTCGTCACCCTCCTGGGGGAGAGGGAGGTGGTGATGTGAGACTAGCCGGGGAAGGTACAGTCGCAGAAGCTGGTCACCTCGTCACCCTCCTGGGGGAGAGGGAGGTGGTGATGTGAGACTAGCCGGGGAAGGTGCGGTCGCAGAAGCTAGTCACCTCGTCACCCTCCTGGGGGAGAGGGAGGTGGGGATGTGAGACTAGCCGGGGAAGGTACAGTCGCAGAAACTGGTCACCTCGTCACCCTCCTGGGGGAGAGGGAGGTGGTGATGTGAGACTAGTCGGGGAAGGTGTGGTCACAGAAGCTGGTCACCTCGTCACCCTCTGGGGGGGGGGGGTCGACTGGTCACCTCGTCACCCTCCTGGGGGAGAGGGAGGTGGTGATGTGAGACTAGCCGGGGAAGGTGCGGTCACAGAAACTGGTCACCTCGTCACCCTCCTGGGGGAGAGGGAGGTGGTGATGTGAGACTAGCCGGGGAAGGTACAGTCGCAGAAGCTGGTCACCTCGTCACCCTCCTGGGGGAGAGGGAGGTGGTGATGTGAGACTAGCCGGGGAAGGTACAGTCGCAGAAACTGGTCACCTCGTCACCCTCCTGGGGGAGAGGGAGGTGGTGATGTGAGACCAGCCAGGGAAGGTACAGTCGCAGAAACTGGTCACCTCGTCACCCTCCTGGCGGCAGAGGGAGGTGGTGATGTGAGACCAGCCGGGGAAGGTACAGTCGCAGAAACTGGTCACCCTCGTCACCCTCCTGGGGGAGAGGGAGGTGGTGATGTGAGACTAGCCGGGGAAGGTACGGTCACAGAAACTGGTCACCTCGTCACCCTCCTGGGGGAGAGGGAGGTGGTGATGTGAGACTAGCCGGGGAAGGTACAGTCGCAGAAGCTAGTCACCTCGTCACCCTCCTGGGGGAGAGGGAGGTGGTGATGTGAGACTAGCCGGGAAGGTACGGTCACAGAAACTGGTCACCTCGTCACCCTCCTGGGGGAGAGGGAGGTGGTGATGTGAGACTAGCCGGGGAAGGTGTGGTCACAGAAACTGGTCACCTCGTCACCTCCTGGGGGAGGGAGGTGGTGTGTGGTGCGGGTGGAGCTGTCCTCGTCCCCTCCTGGGGAGAGGGAGGTGGTGATGTGAGACTAGCCGGGGAAGGTACGGTCACAGAAACTGGTCACCTCGTCACCCTCCTGGGGGAGAGGGAGGTGGTGATGTGAGACTAGCCGGGGAAGGTATGGTCACAGAAACTGGTCACCTCGTCACCCTCCTGGGGAGAGGGAGGTGGTGATGTGAGACTAGCCGGGGAAGGTACGGTCACAGAAACTGGTCACCTCGTCACCCTCCTGGGGGGAGAGGGAGGTGGTGATGTGAGACTAGCCGGGGAAGGTACGGTCACAGAAACTGGTCACCTCGTCACCCTCCTGGGGGAGAGGGAGGTGGTGATGTGAGACTAGCCGGGGAAGGTACAGTCACAGAAACTGGTCACCTCGTCACCCTCCTGGGGGAGAGGGAGGTGGTGATGTGAGACCAGCCAGGGAAGGTACAGTCGCAGAAACTGGTCACCTCGTCACCCTCCTGGCGGGAGAGGGAGGTGGTGATGTGAGACCAGCCGGGGAAGGTACAGTCGCAGAAACTGGTCACCTCGTCACCCTCCTGGGGGAGAGGGAGGTGGTGATGTGAGACTAGCCGGGGAAGGTACAGTCGCAGAAACTGGTCACCTCGTCACCCTCCTGGGGGAGAGGGAGGTGGTGATGTGAGACTAGCCGGGGAAGGTACAGTCACAGAAACTGCTCACCTCGTCACCCTCCTGGGGGAGAGGGAGGTGGTGATGTGAGACTAGCCGGGGAAGGTACGGTCACAGAAACTGGTCACCTCGTCACCCTCCTGGGGGAGAGGGAGGTGGTGATGTGAGACTAGCCGGGGAAGGTACGGTCACAGAAACTGGTCACCTCGTCACCCTCCTGGGGGAGAGGGAGGTGGTGATGTGAGACTAGCCGGGGAAGGTACGGTCACAGAAACTGGTCACCTCGTCACCCTCCTGGGGAGAGGGAGGTGGGGATGTGAGACTAGCCGGGGAAGGTACGGTCACAGAAACTGGTCACCTCGTCACCCTCCTGGGGGAGAGGGAGGTGGTGATGTGAGACTAGCCGGGGAAGGTACGGTCACAGAAACTGGTCACCTCGTCACCCTCCTGGGGGAGAGGGAGGTGGTGATGTGAGACTAGCCGGGGAAGGTACGGTCACAGAAACTGGTCACCTCGTCACCCTCCTGGGGGAGAGGGAGGTGGGGATGTGAGACTAGCCGGGGAAGGTACGGTCACAGAAACTAGTCACCTCGTCACCCTCCTGGGGGAGAGGGAGGTGGTGATGTGAGACTAGCCAGGGAAGGTACGGTCACAGAAGCTGGTCACCTCGTCACCCTCCTGGGGGAGAGGGAGGTGGGGATGTGAGACTAGCCGGGGAAGGTACGGTCACAGAAACTGGTCACCTCGTCACCCTCCTGGGGGAGAGGGAGGTGGTGATGTGAGACTAGCCGGGGAAGGTGCGGTCACAGAAACTGGTCACCTCGTCACCCTCCTGGGGGAGGGGGAGGTGGTGATGTGAGACCAGCCGGGGAAGGTGCGGTCACAGAAACTAGTCACCTCGTCACCCTCCTGGGGGAGAGGGAGGTGGTGATGTGAGACTAGCCGGGGAAGGTGCGGTCGCAGAAGCTGGTCACCTCGCCACCCTCCTGGGGGAGAGGGAGGTGATGATGTGAGACTAGCCAGGGAAGGTACGGTCGCAGAAGCTGGTCACCTCGTCACCCTCCTGGGGGAGAGGGAGGTGGTGATGTGAGACTAGCCGGGGAAGGTGCGGTCACAGAAACTGGTCACCTCGTCACCCTCCTGGGGGAGAGGGAGGTGGTGATGTCAGACTAGCCGGGGAAGGTACAGTCGCAGAAACTGGTCACCTCGTCACCCTCCTGGGGGAGAGGGAGGTGGTGATGTGAGACTAGCCGGGGAAGGTGCGGTCACAGAAACTGGTCACCTCGTCACCCTCCTGGGGGAGAGGGAGGTGGGGATGTGAGACCAGCCGGGGAAGGTACGGTCGCAGAAGCTGGTCACCTCGTCACCCTCCTGGGGGAGAGGGAGGTGGTGATGTGAGACTAGCCGGGGAAGGTGCGGTCACAGAAACTGGTCACCTCGTCACCCTCCTGGGGGAGAGGGAGGTGGTGATGTCAGACTAGCCGGGGAAGGTACAGTCGCAGAAACTGGTCACCTCGTCACCCTCCTGGGGGAGAGGGAGGTGGTGATGTCAGACTAGCCGGGGAAGGTACAGTCGCAGAAACTGGTCACCTCGTCACCCTCCTGGGGGAGAGGGAGGTGGTGATGTGAGACTAGCCGGGGAAGGTGCGGTCACAGAAACTGGTCACCTCGTCACCCTCCTGGGGGAGAGGGAGGTGGTGATGTGAGACCAGCCGGGGAAGGTGCGGTCACAGAAACTGGTCACCTCGTCACCCTCCTGGGGGAGAGGGAGGTGGTGATGTCAGACTAGCCGGGGAAGGTACAGTCGCAGAAACTGGTCACCTCGTCACCCTCCTGGGGGGAGAGGGAGGTGGTGATGTCAGACTAGCCGGGGAAGGTACAGTCGCAGAAACTGGTCACCTCGTCACCCTCCTGGGGGAGAGGGAGGTGGTGATGTGAGACTAGCCGGGGAAGGTGCGGTCACAGAAACTGGTCACCTCGTCACCCTCCTGGGGGAGAGGGAGGTGGTGATGTGAGACCAGCCGGGGAAGGTGCGGTCACAGAAACTGGTCACCTCGTCACCCTCCTGGGGAAGGGGAGGTGGTGATGTGAGACCAGCCGGGGAAGGTGCGGTCGCAGAAGCTAGTCACCTCGTCACCCTCCTGGGGGAGAGGGAGGTGGTGATGTGAGACCAGCCGGGGAAGGTACGGTCGCAGAAGCTAGTCACCTCGTCACCCTCCTGGGGGAGAGGGAGGTGGTGATGTGAGACTAGCCGGGGAAGGTACGGTCACAGAAACTGGTCACCTCGTCACCCTCCTGGGGGAGAGGGAGGTGGTGATGTGAGACTAGCCGGGGAAGGTACGGTCACAGAAACTGGTCACCTCGTCACCCTCCTGGGGGAGAGGGAGGTGGTGATGTGAGACTAGCCGGGGAAGGTACGGTCACAGAAACTGGTCACCTCGTCACCCTCCTGGGGGAGAGGGAGGTGGTGATGTGAGACTAGCCGGGGAAGGTACGGTCACAGAAACTGGTCACCTCGTCACCCTCCTGGGGGAGAGGGAGGTGGTGATGTGAGACTAGCCGGGGAAGGTACGGTCACAGAAACTGGTCACCTCGTCACCCTCCTGGGGGAGAGGGAGGTGGTGATGTCAGACTAGCCGGGGAAGGTACAGTCGCAGAAGCTGGTCACCTCGTCACCCTCCTGGGGGAGAGGGAGGTGGTGATGTGAGACTAGCCGGGGAAGGTGCGGTCGCAGAAGCTAGTCACCTCGTCACCCTCCTGGGGGAGAGGGAGGTGGTGATGTGAGACTAGCCAGGGAAGGTGCGGTCACAGAAACTGGTCACCTCGTCACCCTCCTGGGGGAGAGGGAGGTGGTGATGTGAGACTAGCCGGGGAAGGTACGGTCACAGAAACTGGTCACCTCGTCACCCTCCTGGGGGAGAGGGAGGTGGTGATGTGAGACTAGCCGGGGAAGGTACGGTCACAGAAACTGGTCACCTCGTCACCCTCCTGGGGAAGGGGAGGTGGTGATGTGAGACTAGCCGGGGAAGGTGCGGTCACAGAAACTGGTCACCTCGTCACCCTCCTGGGGAAGAGGGAGGTGGTGATGTGAGACTAGCCAGGGAAGGTACGGTCACAGAAGCTGGTCACCCTCGTCACCCTCCTGGGGGAGAGGGAGGTGGTGATGTGAGACTAGCCAGGGAAGGTACAGTCGCAGAAGCTAGTCACCTCGTCACCCTCCTGGGGAAGGGGAGGTGGTGATGTGAGACTAGCCGGGGAAGGTACGGTCACAGAAACTGGTCACCTCGTCACCCTCCTGGGGGAGAGGGAGGTGGTGATGTGAGACTAGCCGGGGAAGGTACGGTCACAGAAACTAGTCACCTCGTCACCCTCCTGGGGAAGAGGGAGGTGGTGATGTGAGTCTAGCCGGGGAAGGTACGGTCACAGAAACTGGTCACCTCGTCACCCTCCTGGGGGAGAGGGAGGTGGTGATGTGAGACTAGCCGGGGAAGGTACGGTCACAGAAACTAGTCACCTCGTCACCCTCCTGGGGAAGGGGAGGTGGTGATGTGAGACTAGCCGGGGAAGGTACGGTCACAGAAACTGGTCACCTCGTCACCCTCCTGGGGGGAGAGGGAGGTGGTGATGTGAGACTAGCCGGGGAAGGTACGGTCACAGAAACTAGTCACCTCGTCACCCTCCTGGGGAAGGGGAGGTGGTGATGTGAGACTAGCCGGGGAAGGTACGGTCACAGAAGCTAGTCACCTCGTCACCCTCCTGGGGGAGAGGGAGGTGGTGATGTGAGACTAGCCGGGGAAGGTACGGTCACAGAAACTGGTCACCTCGTCACCCTCCTGGGGGAGAGGGAGGTGGTGATGTGAGACTAGCCGTGGAAGGTGTGGTCGCAGAAACTGGTCACCTCGTCACCCTCCTGGGGGAGAGGGAGGTGGTGATGTGAGACTAGCCGGGGAAGGTGTGGTCACAGAAGCTGGTCACCTCGTCACCCTCCTAGGGGAGAGGGAGATGGTGATGTGAGACTAGCCGGGGAAGGTACGGTCACAGAAACTGGTCACCTCGTCACCCTCCTGGGGGAGAGGGAGGTGGTGATGTGAGACTAGCCAGGGAAGGTACGGTCACAGAAGCTGGTCACCTCGTCACCCTCCTGGGGGAGAGGGAGATGGTGATGTGAGACTAGCCGGGGAAGGTGTGGTCGCAGAAACTGCTCACCTCGTCACCTTCCTGGGGGCAGGGGGAGACGGAGGTGACGTCGCCCTTAGGGCAGGGGTAGGGGGATGTGACTGGTTCCCGGGAGTGATGTCAACTTATCGGGCTGGGAGATATCAACGTCTTGGAGTGATGTCAGCGTGATGGGAAATAAATGACACCCTCGCAAGGGGATGTCAGCCTTCTAGGGGGGGGAGGTGCAAGAGTGATATCACTGTGGGAAAGGGGGCATGGCCGAATTGCCTTGCTCTGGATCTGTTCCTGGTCGGTGGTATTGAGCACAGAAACTGGTCAAATACAATACAAATCCGTTGAGTGAAAATGAATACCACTGTGACAACTCCCGAGATATTATTACATCCTAAGAAGTTATAAGTGGGTGCTTTTATGATTCCGTAGGTCTTAAATAGGATTTACGTATTTATTTGATTAGCAACCTGATTAAACATTTTTCTTTGCTTGACCTCCCGTGGGGCGGGGCATGGGAGCAATGTGATTGCTACGTGGAAATGAGACAAAACTATCCATAAGAGGTAAATCATCGTCAGGCTGTCAGGGTATGTGGTACGTACGGAGCCGTTAGTTGGATTGTGATGTCATCCACATCAGAATCATCACTATCCTTATTACTACCATTGTCGCCGTTCTTATCACTGTATCCTGTAAGTACATGCCGTCATGATCAGGGGCGGACGCAGACCCGAGTTTTGGGGGTGGGGCCAAACCTATGTCAGCCTCTCCCCCTGGGGGAGCGAATATTTTTTGTTCTAGTGACCTAGTGTAGACCTAGTGTAAACACCATTTTCAGTGCTCGACAGACCTAGTATAAGCTACCTCTCCAAGTGCATGATCGCTCTCGGGGGGGGGGTGGGAGCAAAGATTTTTTGCTCTACAGACCTAGTGTAAACACCTTTTTAAATTACCCGGCGTTTGGGGGCCAAAACATAGTTTACCCCCTCCAGCGCTTTGGGGGGCCATAGCCGGAATGCCCCCCCCCAGCGTCCGCCAATGGTAATGATTTCACCATGTCCTGTGGAAAAATGCGAATCCAGGGAAAGATGACAATGACGGAGTGATGAATCCGTATAAACTAAAACGCGATCAGAACTCCATGGGCGCTGCTAGAAAGTGTGACGTTATGCGTTACAGTTGTGTCATTTGTCGCGACGTTATAGCGGAATGGCATGTGCTGAAATACTCCTGTGACAAAATACACACGAGTGACAAAACCCTCACTAACTGTCGGACTCTGCTGCGCCGGATACATGAGCAGCGTCAGTACCTACAGTGGCGGATCTAGCCGGTCGGTTTGGGAGAAGCAAACCAAAGTCGAAAAGCAAATAAAAAAGCGTCACGTAGTGGAAAGCTCCGCTACAATATCACTTGCCGGTATAATTTTTAAAATTTGAGTATTCGAAGCAAAAATAAAAAAAACGTCACGCGGTAAAAAATAGCCAAATATTGACTCGAGATACTTTTTTTCCTATCCAAAGCCCAATATTTCCACTTGAAATTGAGAGTCGAAGCACCAAAATCTTGCTTATAAACTAAAAAGGAGTCAGGGAAAAAAGGAGGTCGACCACTTGGGGGGGCAAAACATAATTTGGACCAGAGCTTCTCCAAATGCCTATTTTGCCCCCCTTGGATCCACCACTGGTCAGTATCTACCCTCCATTTACGTACCGATCGGGAGAACGGACTGTAACAGGGGTCTGTCCTTGGTACAATCGGCTGTTGGGTTTGATTGGTCCGTTCCTGTGTTCGGCACCTAAAAAGAGCGCATTGGAGCTAGTTACGTATCCGGCCTTTGTCTCCGCCCTTGAACGAGAAGCTCCCGGGACTCCGTGGCGCAACGGTAGCGCGTCCGACTCCAGATCGGAAGGTTGCGTGTTCAAATCACGTCGGGGTCATGATGGAGTTTTAACTATCGTGTGAAATTATTAATGTTTTCTGAAATCGATTATATCTTGTTTCCGCGTTTTTCTTCGTAGCAATATCAAATAATGAAAATTACGGAATTTGATGTGTAGTGACGAATTTTTAAAGGTTTCTTCGGAATGGAATAACTTCCCTAAAATCGTTACTGGGGAAAATTGATCGGGACCAAACTCGATTTTTTATTGAAAACATTATCCGGAACGGAATGTGACGGCACAGAATTAAGTGCAAAACAATTATACGTGCTAAAATGGTGTCCCTGTTCATCTCTATAGGCGACAGAACAGTTATTAGAACGGTCCCAAAGAAATTATTGACATAACAGGGTGAGATTTAGCGACACCATATGACCCTGGCAGTTGGCGCATCAATAAGCCCCAAAGATTGTGATTAAGTTATTGGCACAGTTTCGTGGAGCTTTATTTAGTTTGCAAAACTACTTGCAGCGTCTTTGGATGTCGTTATTCTTTATAAACCACGAGTTCTCTTGAAGTTGTTTAGATTTAACCTCATTATTTTTTTATATATTTTAAAACTACACGCATACAAAATTAGCTATTTAAACTTGAAAATGTATTAAAGCCGTTTGTTTTAATCCAATTTAAGCTTGTCCTTATGTCACCGCCCCTTTTGGCATTCGTAAGTTCCGATAATGCATCCGACAGAAAAACGAGACATGAACAAGCATGTACTGTCTTATGAAAGATTAGTTAAATGGTTGCCTATTCTTGGTGCAGGGCCGGATCCAGGCCAACGGTTTGGGGGCAATGGGGCCCAAAATCGTGATCTCTTTTAAAGAAAATTGGCTATAATCCAGGATTTGGGGAACAAACATCCTTTTGCCTCCCACCCCCTGGATCCGCCCCTGCCACAGAAAGTCACAGTGGACGCTTTCCAACACTTCTATAGACAAAGAAAAAGATACAGAGTACTTGAGATCTAATCTTGGTCAGTCCATTTGAATCCACCAGCATAAAAGATGAGTATGCTCACTTGATTCAAGGGCTTGAGAACACCTCACAAATCCACTGACATATCCCGTTTATCCTGTTAAGTACCGATATCTGCATGTAAATTGTCATGGATGTGTACATAGTAGAATGGAGCGTTCTTCTCCCACAGGGCCGGATCCAGCGGAGAGGAATTCATGGGAGTCCGACCATAGCACCAGAAAGTGTTCAAATTTACCCACTTCTAGCCAATCCTGGCCAAATTTCCAATATTTCACACCGCTACCCGGGTGTTCCTTTTGCTACACTACCATTTTATAACTATTTTCCATGTTTTCCATGTTTCCATGTTTTTTCACCGGATCCCCTCATCAAGTCCCATTACCTCACTCCATGGGTTGAGCGCGGCGCCTGTGGCGACCCTCCCCGTGGGTAATCCTTGTCCTTCCCCATCAACCATCCTATCCTTATCTTTATCCTACAGTGTGTTTTTGCTTAAGTTGTCATTTATGTCCCTCATCTTCATTACGACCGGCTTCAGAATAGCCACATGAATAGTGGAGATGCCGTGTATGTCAAATAAATAAATAAATAAATATTCAACCCGGGTGGTCCTCCCCCAATTGTTTCGTTCAGATCTGCCTTTGTTTCTACAGTAATTTTTAGGTGTGTGCAGTTTTATCATGGACGTACTCAGCATTAAGTGAGTGGCTGATATGCTATCGTGGTGACCGGGACGCTGTGCTGATTATTTGAACCGAACTGTTTAGTTTGGGGCTTGTCTGTGTGAGGTGTCTCAAATCGTACACGGTATTTATAGGCTCGGGCGGATCTCAACAGGAAGTAAATGCACCCGCCTCCCCTGGCCCCTCCAACTCCACCATACAATGTGTGACAATTTTTGTGAATAAGCAGTGCTTTTCATGTTTTTTTAGGCCCTGTTGCCTCCAATTCGCCCAGCTGTTTAAATCCGCTGCTATTTGCATCAAATAATAAAGGCACTGCTATTTGGTGTTTTAGAGACAGATGCTTCTCTTCTAGAATATTGGATCTTGAAGGATACTGACGAATTTCGACAATCTGTCAATTGTATTTGTAATAGAAACAACACAGTCGGCGATCGTACAATGAACGAAATGCATTGCAATAAGTACAGAATGGTACAGGAAAGGGCACGGAATTCAAAAGTAACTAAGCTTATAATTTATACGACACCAAAATCGTTAATGAACTTCGTGGGTGATTAATGTGTCTCCAACAAAAGCACCATCACCCTCACGGAACCTGCTAGGATAAAAAAATCGTACATGTTTAGTATTAACAGAACAAAAAGAAACTAAACTGAGTTTAGAAGGCAAATTACAAGAACTAACGACCATCTGAAAGGAGAAGGAACATTGGCAGAAGGAAGAGTTCGCCTCGGGTATAAGGAGCAGACCCATATGAAATATCTGTGTGACGGACAGGTGAAAATAATTACTTGAGACGAAAATAAAGATTGAGCCAACTGCCTGAGTAAAGTACTGGGAGGTATAAAGAACATAATGGGCATCTTCGCTACCTTAGTTCACTAGTTAGCTTATCGTAAATTCCCTTAATGGTAGCGAAGAAGCTGAGATAGTTCTTTAATCCAAAAGTGACAGAGTAGCTGGCTTAGGCGGATCTAGGATTTCCGATCGGGGGAGGAGGGGTTGGGGTCCGCCACTTTTGGGAGAAAAATACCATCGCGGGGGTACTGATACTTGCATCCTGGGGGAGGAGGGAAACGATATTTCAGAGTGGCGTCATTGACCTTTCAGGGGGTACCGTGACCGTTTCAGGGGGCGGAGAGAGTTGGTGGGGGGAAGTGGCTACCCCTGGACCCACTCATGGTAGAGGATGACAGTTCTCCGGTTTTGAAAAAAATTACCCCAGTAGCTGTACCGGTTCCAGACAGCCAAAGTAGCCTTTTGCGCATGCCATTGTAAATGCTCACCGGGACCTTTTATCCTTTTGACTTCAGTTATGATTGGGTGCGATACCGGTTGCTGATTATACTACAATAAACAACAAGTTAGCCGAAGTAGCGATAGCGGCTCGAAAAATATGATAGCACGACCCCCCCCCCGATAAAAAATCACCTGAGTGTAGTAGGAGAATGCGAAGTAGGTTCTTCCATTGACGGTAGCCTCGAAGCCCTGGTTGTAGATCAGAGTCCAGTGGCCCATGTTTCCATACTGGTCCACAACTGTGTTCGGCTCCTCGAGGGTCAGAGTAATGACCTTGTCCATCATGGCTGGAACGATGAGAGGGTATGATTAGGAGGATGTTTGTTGTTACTGCTGAGATGGCGCGCGCCCGACTCGTCTCTTCATCATTGGCGGACGCAGGGGGGGGCATTCTGGCCATGGCCCCCAAAGCGCTGGAGGGGGTCAAACTATCTTTTGCTCCCCCAAACACCGGAAATTTTTCGGTGTTTACACTAGGTCTGTAGAGCAAAAAAATACTCGCTCCCACACCCCCCCCCGGAGAGCGATTATGTACTTGGAGAGGTAGCTTATACTAGGTCCGTCGAGCACAAAAAAGGTGTTTACACTAGGTCTGTAGGGCAAAAAATATTCGCTCCCACCCCCCCCCTCCAGGAGGAAAGGCAGAGATGGGGCATTGCCCTCCCAAAACTCGGATCTACGTTCGCCCTTGCTCTTCATGATGGATTCAGTTTCACATATGAGCGACTTGACCTGACCGTTTCGCTAACGAAATGTGTGTACATCCACTAACGAAATGCGTGTACGTCCGTGAATATATGAAACTGTACCAAATATATGAAGCCGTACTAAAATGAAGATGGCACTGGAGGGTAGCGGCATTAATTCAATTCTATGGATCAAAATTGTGAACAAAACCTTCAACCCACACTTAAGGGTGGCATGTCCTTGAAAAAGTGACCCTTCGAATACGAGTTTCGAGAACCGTTAACTCTGGAAAAACGAAATATTTGCAGTCAGAATGCCTGATTTATGTTTTCAACATCTGCCAATTTTAGCACTTCGTACATCATTATGATTAGGGAGTACTTGCCGAATTTTGATGAAGTCATTCCAGGTGGGAGCGGCTCATCAGCCTCTTTGATCTGAATCTGTAAACCCACCACCAGCTAAGACAGTTCGACCACCTTAACTTGGGCTGAAAAAGACACATCTTGTTTTTAATTTTGTCCAAGTTGTTCTCAGTTCGACTGCTGGAGTCGGAGTCTCACTTAAGTCATCAAGGAACTTGTCACGGAGACCCCGACCCCACCACCCGAACGAGCAACTCCCACAATGGAGGGTTGATTTAGAAGCCAAAGTTTAACGTCCCACAAAGCACAGGGACGGCCGCCCCGCTCAGGTCACCCTCTCACCAGTCAGTTGCCAGCCGACCTGTACGTCGGGTAAACTATTGAGCGCCGGAGCGTCTCAGGGGAGCCGATCCCAATCCTGGACATGCACTGCCACTGCATGCTTCTGAGCAGCGGGGCGGAGCCCAACGCTCTACCAGCTGAGCTACCGGGGCGGCTTCCACCAACTTCACCACTCACTTGTGTCGGTGCACTCGACGTCCTTGTCGAAGGTCCTTTCCGACTCGTAAAAGAGCCAGACGCCCTTAATGTCGCCATACGAGCAGTTGGCGGGCGTGTCGGAGACCGCGGGGCCGGCCAGAGCCGCCACCAGGATGGCGACGATGACCAGACTCTGCATGGTTCTGAAGGGAAGGGATAATTTTTGGGGTTTAACGACGCACCAACTGCCAGGGTCATACGGCGTCGCCAACTCTCACCCTGTTGGAAGGGATTTTGGGGATCAGATCGGCTTGTTCAGAGGCTCCGCCGGGACTTGAACCCGGGACCGGTGGCTTAGAAGACAAGGGTGCTATCCACTAAGCCACCTCATCCCCGTTCTGAAGGGAAGGGATAAGTGAAAAACCTCTTGTGAACAATCCGTAATGTTACACGCTGGCCCACTGAAGTGTAATTTTGTAACATTTTGTTGAGAATGGTGTAGGTATTTGCCATGGATTTAGGTAGATGTTGCTTTATCTTTTTATCAGTGGTTGGAAAAAGAGCTGATTTCCTAAAAAAACATATATTGATATCATTCCACGTTGTATTAAATTAGTATGCAGGTATTATAATCTTAATTAAAAAAACATCTGATTTTTTTAATTTTCTAAATTTAGGGGCAGCTGATTCTTTTTTACCCGATAAAGTCCAAGAGGGTTACGTACATTTTCTTCAATTATGTTTAGATGGAAATCATAAGATTGGAGATGCTTATAAAATCGCTGCCCCAATATATTAAAAAATCAAAATTTTAATAATTTGGCGTTTTAAGGCACGCACACCATTTAGAGTCATACGGAGAAATTTCAAGAATCAATGTGGCCATAAGAATATAATTTTTACCCGAGTGTCCTTGCCATGTGTAACATTTTGTTAGGCAATAATGGATAAAACATCATACAGGGAAGCTATTAACCTTATTTCAATATTTACTAAGAGGAGGCGTTCCACTTGTGTAATGGGTTCTCAAATGAAAAGCTCTTTTGTAGAGCGAGTCAAGAAACCATTATTAGAATACTCCATTTACACGCCATCTCTATATCAAATTCCTGCACATTTTAATGTTTAAAAAGGATACAGTGTCTCGATCTCAAAACATGAAGGAATGAATCTATTTCGATCTGACGACGCACGTGACATGATAAAATTTTAAAAAAAAACACAGCTCTTGCGACGTTCCCCTACCGCAAGCAGCAAGCTCAGCTGAGGTTCATGGTCATTCGCGAAGCTTCGGTCAACCCTGGGTAGTAAGTAAAAAAAACGATATTTTTGTTTGCAGTGACAGATAGTGGAAATAAAATGTGGTTTTCTGATTCTCATGCTTATTTTGTCCACGAATAATTATTTATAGAAATTTGACAAAGTGATTAACTTGTGAGGTTTTCGACCACAGGCCGACCAATGCATGTGACCATCATCTCTCGCATTTGTACCAAATCGCTATCATGTGTTTCCTGTTGCGTAGAAACTCTGCAAGCATTAGCCCCGTCAGTGGCATAGCTACGGAGGTATGGCTTGATACATTGTGTGAGGTGACTGCAAAACTCCATTGTTATTTTGGAGATAACACAGCGTTAAAATAAAGGTACAGACCCCTGCAATTGAATCTGTACACACTAGTCTCAGCAGTTTTTGGATAAATTCTGGGCAACTATTGCTCCCTCGGCCACGATGGAATATACAGCCTGTGTGTCTTGCCCGTGGCTTTCGATATTGTCCCAAAAACTGGGTTCCAGATCCGTAGTTTGAAAATAATTTGCAGACAACGTTTTTTATCGCTGTATCGTGTCAATTTAGTTTTTCGCTTTTAATTTTTAAAATATGTGGTTGCTGAGTATAAGTGGGCACGGAATCGATAGCTGGGAGCAAAACGCACAAGCTGTATGTTTAATCACGATTCTGCAAGCGGTAGTTCGCTCACACTTTAACAAAAACTTCTAAGCCTAGTGTGTACAGATTCAATTGCAGGGGGCCGTACATAGACGTTCTACACATCATAAAAACTGCAATGGCCCGAGGTTTACGTTTATGATGTTTGCTTTTCAATTGGAGACGTCCATAAACTACCTTACATCATTCCATTCACCATGATAAGAGAAGTCAACGATGTCATCATTTGATTCGTCATGATGATTATAGCCAAACGATGTTATCATTTAATTCGCCATGATGAGAGGAGTCAAACGACCTCATCATTTGATTTACCATGATGAGAGGAGTCAAACAATGTCTAAATATCCACTTCAGTGTCGCTCAGTAAACATGTATTGGGGGAAATTTGCAATGTAAAAAAATTACAGTGGAAGAAACATGTATTGCATTGAAACCCTATGAAACGTTTTATAGCCCTGGTAACCTCAATACTGGTCGGACACGAAAATAATCCTTACTATTTCGACTTCCTTTGTCAAGGGCCTTCCCACATGGTCCAAAATGTTGCCTTGCCTCAGGTGGGAAATGGGATGCAGATGGGAGCAATAGAGTAATAAATAAAAAAGGCAGATGGGAGCAATAAAGCAAGAAAGAAGTCATTAGAGATGTTTCGACAAAAGTGTTAGCTGGTTAGTTAAGGGCTTTTTATGAGGCGTTCTGTGCAAAGCACCTTTGCCCGCGTCTTAAGTGTGTGGGATAATTTTGCGGGAGGGTTGTTTCCTTTAATGCCGCAGAACAAAGGTGTAAGAACAAAAGTGTGCGGTTTTTACCCCTTTTTATGTTTTTCATCCCCTAACACTGC
Source organism: Lepas anatifera (assembly GCA_034440635.1). Lineage (NCBI taxonomy): Eukaryota > Metazoa > Arthropoda > Thecostraca > Lepadidae > Lepas > Lepas anatifera. The sequence continues at coordinate 54,887 of JAOTON010001371.1, forward strand.
CAGTAAAATGTTATGGGTTGGCTAGGAAAAAGCACCCCTAAAGATTTTCACAAAGTTACACTCCTGGATGGGATCGAAGTTTCCTCTCCCTCCGGTGAATGAAGTCTGTACTCAAATAATAACACATAGGAAATTTTTTGTTCCTCCATATTCGATATTTTTAGCTAAGAGTAGCATAATGCACCAGATGAAGCATAGTTATATTGATTCAGAGGGTTGGTGAAAAGGTGTTATTGTGCACAGGGGTCGTATTTTTCTAAGGCCTCTGAAAATAAGTTTTTTGGCATACTTATAGGAAATAATATTTTAAAATAATTTGCATGTTTAAGAAAAATTCGTCGAGAAAAATTGGATGTGGTAAAAATTCAGTTTTCAATGTACCAAGGGTCACGGGAGGTCACGTAACAGGATGTCACGAGGTCAAAATAGCCAAAAAAGGGAATATAAAAATAGATATTCTAACTCAGACTCCGGGCCATCGCAATGAGGTACTCGTGGGAAATGTAGTTCCGATCTTTCCGTTAGATGGCAGTAACGGCCAATAGTGGTCGGTCTCCGTGGCGCTTCTGTTACTATTGGGGCGCAATATATTAATCCACGCAGTTTTACCATTGTATGTTTGAGTGCCGGAGTGCGACGGAGGCTCTGCGACAGAGTGCGAGTCTCCAGATTATTGATACGTGGGATATTGGGCAGTATTTTTCGTGATTCTCGAGATGGAGGACTATAACTCAATGGCTGTGAAAGACCTCAAGAGTCTTCTCATCAAGAGGAATGCGAGAACGACGGGGAAGACGTACGTAGGGAACGACGTAGGGCACTAAATTTCGAGCGGCACGGCCCAAAGTGGGTACACCACCTGGAAATCAAAACGGCACCCGGCACCGATGGGGGCACGTGCCCCGTGTGCCCCCTGGACAGTAGATAAACTCTGGGAGGCATTAAATAAGTTCAGGGGGCCAGGATCAGCTCAAGGGGCACCAGGCAAGCTCGGAGGCATCAGGCTAACTTAGAGAGCATTATATAGGTTCAGAAGGCACAAGTATTTTCTCTGGGGGGGGGCACCAGATTGACTACGAGGGCATCAGATCAGCTCAGAAGGCACATGATCAGCTCCAGGGGGCACCAGATGAGCTCCACCCGTACGATTATTGGCGGCGATGAGACATTATCTGGAAACGGATTAAGTGCCTATACTCTTCCCGGGTGCTTGGAAAGGCGACAGAATGCTTTAGCTGACCAAAAAGGCACTTAATTGTCATACAGTAGTTGAAATCGCTAAATGCGGTCTAGTTCCATCTGGGTTCAACGGCGTAGGGCACTAAATTTCGAGCGGCACGGCCCAAAGGGGGTACACCACCTGACAATCAAAAGGGCACCCGGCACCGATGGAGGCACGTGCCCCTCTGCCCCCTGGCTGCGGCCCTGGACAATAGATAAACTACGGGGGCCTTAAATAAGTTCAGGGGCCCGGATCAGCTCAAGGGCACTACAACAGCTAATAGGGCACCAGGCAAGCTCGGAGACATCAGACTAAATCAGATAGCATTATATAGGTTCAGAAGGCACAATTAGTTTCTCAGGGGGGCACCAGATTGACTACGAGGGCATCAGATCAGCTCAGAGGGCACATGATCAGCTCCGGGGGACAAGACTAGAGCTCAGATGGCACCCGATGAGCTCAAGGGGCACCAGATTAGCTCCGACCGTACGATTATTGGCGACGACTAGGCATTATCTGGAAACAGATTACGTGGCTATACTCTTCCCGGGTGCTTGGAAACGCGACAGAATGCCCAAACTGACCAAAAGGCACTTAATTGTCAAACAATAATTTAAATCGCCAAATGCAGTCTATTTCCATCTAGGCTCAACGGCGTAGGGCACTAAATTTCGAGCGGCACGGCCCAAAGAGTGTACACCACCTGGCAATCAAAAGGGCCCCCCGGCACCGATGGGGGGCACGTGCCCCTGTGCCCCCCTGGCTGCGCCCCTGGATCTAATGCCAGCGACCAGTCGGTGTTGTAATAAAGGGGGCCGCCATTTTGAAGCTGGAAGGGGAAGTTGGTTGGGACTAAGACTCATGAAAATTATTGCACTGTGTCCTCAAGAAGGGCCATTTATGTCAACAAAAGAGTTTGAATTTCATTATTTTACCTAAAAATACATTTCAAAACGATGAAAAGCACAAGTTTGTTTGATATTTCCTCGAAGAAAAAGAACTAGATTCAGTAGGTTTAGCAGTTGGCTTCAGACAAATCTATAATTGACGCATCTTTGCCCATCAAAATTGGCAAAGTACTAAATTCAGGGAATTCAGAAAGCAAACTTATTTATTTTTCCAAAATGAGGTAAATCATAACTTGTGAGATACAGGACTATGTCTGGTTAGTACCTTTTGTTCCTACCGTAGACAGCCACGGCCCGGAGAGCTCCGGGTCAGCTGCTGCTGAGCCTGACCGCATTTGACATGCAGTGCCATCTATTGGACTAGTTTCCAAGGTACCTCATTCTAATGGTGAAGAACATTGTTTATGTTGTTTCATCTCAAATCCTATGAGATAGAGTAATCTTACCACTAAAAGAAAAATGTAGTTTCGCAATGACCTTACAAAATATTTCAAACCACAACTCCGTAACCATGCAACTGATGACTTTAAACCTTGCAGAGCTTGTTTGTACGCGCCAGAAAACCTGAGATACCAATTTCACCCCAAAACTGAGAGATAATGGTGTCATTTTGTAATATTTTCGATTTGCGGTGAAACGCTCTTTCTTTTTAGTAGAATATAGTGATGAAATTCATGAATATATTTCATAAATTCAACTGATTAATAATTACAAAAAGTCACATATTTGTACCGGGTCATCAGATCACGGTAAGAATAATCCGTTTTGGAGCTTTGCAGAGTGTTGATATTTTTATTAGGGCCACTCCCAACAGGCACAGTTGCCCAATTACAGGAAGTATTGGCGTGGGTGTTTAAGGATCCTCTCCACAGGGTCAGATCGGACACGGAAGGCGGTTGCCCGCCGTGGGGATTGAACCCACGTTTATCCATGCTATCCGATCCGTAGACTGGCAACGAAACCACTAGGCCACCCCGGCCCCCATCAACTGGTTAGATCCATTTTCACTCACCTTAAAGCAGTCAGCTGCTGGGTGAGGACACTGACAGACTGTGGAGCAGCGGCACTCGCCGATTATATACAGAGTTTTATCTTATAAGATGGCCAGCTGATATGCGGCCAAGTCAGTCACACGATGATGAAGTAGATATCTGAAGTGCCACCACCGCGCCGGACGGAGCAAGAGCCGCGCAGGACACAATTGCATTAATTTCATGTAATGTATTCAGTAAGATCAGCTCATCTATTCAATTAGATGAGCAACGGTTCTGGGCTCCCACTTACGGCTCAAGTGAACACGATGCATAAAACATATAAAACCACATCCTTTCATCTTAATTGAGCTTATTAGACAAAGATAAAGTATGTAGGTAAATACATCTATGATGGTGACTTGAAATAAGATGATTAAAAATAAAACATGTAAAGAGAAGACCTAAAAAGGAACCTAATGAAGCAGCTAAGTGTCCTAAGAAAACATGGCGATAAAATATATAAATAGGATGCTCTCTCACACATCTAATACCTAACACCCACCTTAAACAAGGATGTGTGATGTTAAAAGCGTCGACATCTGGGCTGGTGCCTCAATACTCACGAAAACAGCGTACAGCTCTACATAAATTTTACAACACACACCATTCTGTCCCATTCGAGTCTGCAATAGCTTATTACGTCGCGGTAAAATTATATAATTGGTGACTCCGTCTAGTCCCGTTCAGTTTCACGTTTCCTCGTGACTATGCATGACAAATATCCGTTTTTTATTACTTCATCCTGTACATATCCATTAACCCGCGTCCCGTTAGGTCTTCGACCCACCTTCGCCCTGATGGGAGGGGTGATTGAACACCCCCTCGAACTCGGCTCCTATGCGGGATAGGGAAAAACACGATAACTGGTGGATAGCTCATACAAATTGATAAAGAAACTATATTGGTCACTTTTTGGCCCAGGTCAATATTAAGGCCATGCCAGGTCAAAGAAGGTTGCATGTTAGGGTAGTGTTTTTTGGGCTCTAGTGTCTGATAGAGCTGAGTCAGAATCATTTTGTAGGCACCATTCATTTCCTCTTGTCGCGGCAAAACAAACTATGTGTAATATTACTATGCTAGGTCAAAACAAAAAAATGACCTGACCTCAGGTCAGTTCAAGGTCACTTTCCGACCTAGCATAGTCAATATGCATATCAACCGGCTGGCAATGGGAATCCAAACGTAAACGTATCAAAATAAAATTTGTACCATCATTTCCTGCAAATTGATTAACCAAGTCTGAAAACTGCTTAAGTAGCCCCAGATGACCTCTCAGAGGTCATAGGCCAAAATTGCACCATGAGCCTGGAAAGGGACCCAGGATACTACGATTTGCAGAATACGAAGGTATTCTCGTCTGTATCTAAACAAATACAGCCCAATTCATGGTTTCCCATGTATTTGCAATGGAGAGGTCATGGTCCGTACCTGACCCTAGGTCATTGATGTGAAAAATCCGGGAATACATTTAGTAGCACTCGGTAGGGCCATTACGTGATAGAAGTGATAATCGGATGGATTTACCCATGTCGTACTTATGCCACCTTAAACATTTTTTGAGGTGAGGTCACTTGACCTACACTGGTGACCTGACCTGAGATGACTGTTAAACCTTAAATTTTAGGAAAGTTTCAAATTTGATCAAGAATAAAGTGTGCCAAGTACGGTGGCGTTTGCGCCCCTGTTTTTGTGCCACCGGAAAAACCCGAGGGGGTGTTCAAACACCCCCACTGGGGTGAGGGTTAAGTGTATCTTGCTCCAAGAATGTTTTAGCTGAAGACACTTCAGACATGACTGGGCTCACATAAAAACACATGCCTGTTTGGTTTAGTTTCCTACTAAGAATCTGGCCTTGCTTGAAAAATCAATAGCTACAAAAGCATGTTCTTTTATGATCAGGTTCACCAGGTATAATATTGGACCTAATTCCTTATTACCCAGATTAGAAAATATATAATTTGAAAGCTGAAAGTCTTCAAAGCACAATGTCACACGAATACAAGAGCTTAATAGCAAAAACAGTAGCAAACGAACCCAAAGAGATTAACTATCACTACTACTGTAGTAAAAGTTCATCTCTATGAAACGAACCACCTTGAGATTCGAAAATCGACATCTAAGGTTTCGCTTGCTGCCGCAACCCACGTCAGATCCGAAATCAGCACCAGTAACTTTGTCGGCTAAACATATTTACATACCAGAAACCTTTTATGAGCGCATTTTTGGCAGTAGTTCTGAACCTCTCCACATTGAAAACGCCCCATTCATGCATCTATTCACATAGAATGAATGTCCCGTACACGCCCCCCGCCCCTCCTCATTCAGACAGCACGCAACCATAATTCACCACAAACATTCTCACCACTCAGCACGTGGACATTAAGACCCGCCCACCGCCGCCGCAGTGCTCCGGGGCGGCGGTCGTGACCCCGCTCACCTCTGTGCCCCGCGGGCATCCCTGCCCGGTGAATGGCGGCCGCTGATTGGTGGAGGCGCGTTCACTTACTTTGCGAGAAATCCAGTGGGTGTTTTTCCATTGAAATGGTGCTGCCTTCAAGTACGCACGCGAAAATGCATGCAGAATGTCGGTTTCGGGAATTCCTAGCCGTATTTTCTTCTCTGCCGAGTTAATTATCAAAGACTGTTTTTCAGCACCGACGAGACGGCGGCCGAGTTCACTGAGGTCAGGAGAGAAGAAACAGGCTTCTGTTGCGTGCATAGAAATGGGGCCCGGCCCGAAAGTAACCGGTGGGGGGGAGGGAAGAGGCAGTTTATCAGATAATACTAATAATCCTTCTGGATATCATTCCTGAAAGACTGCCGGAAGGTATCATCCAATTACAGAGCACAGAAAGAAATTCTTACAAGGGCAAACCTTGTCAGACCCTTGTTTACATGGAAAATTACTAGGGTAAAACGCAAAGCTTGTACGTTCAAAATCCGTGCCACGAAAACAAAGGGAAATACAAGGAAAAACCATGTAGAACAATGGTAGAACCATAGTACGACAATGGTTGCTAGAAGACGTTGTACAAACCTTGTAACTTAACTATGGTTAACCTAAATGGCAAAGACAATGGCTGACAACGTCCCCACAAGCCCTCTACTAGGTGATGATTACCCCACAACAAGGGTAGAACAAAGTCTTGTGCCCGCCTTGTACACAACGGCAGCCTTCCTACAAAAGCGTGACGAGATCAGAACCTTGCTTGCACAACCGCTTTACCAGTGCGTAACGGGGAGGGAACAAGGGTGTTGCAAGGCTTATTACAAGGGTAAAACGAGACTCGGATTACGTCTTTACAACAGCGGCAGATCCAGGACTTCATTTCGGGGGAAGCTTGGACGTTCGTGCCTCCCCGCCATAGTGTCTAGACAGCATTCGACTACGCATTTACTTTAGGCACTCTGACATTTCATGATGTGGAAGGGGGCTTGAGCCCTCTTAGCCCCTCCCCTTGTACCTACCTCTGCTTCAAAAGGAACTTTTCAGTCTCTATGCGAAAGCTAAAGCGTTTTCTGGCCCCAAATGCAACCGGAAGACCATCGGTAGAAAAGGGGTAAGCATTGAGCCACCTCTCAAGCAAGAAAATAACCCGCACGTTGTCTTACCCATATCGGTAAAACACAGCATCACTCATCAGGCACCGATCCATCTGAAGACACCAACAAGATCATATTGGAACTCAACTCACCTTTTTTTCAAACGGGCCCATAAGGCAAACACAATTAGGTTCTACCCACTGCAGGTACCTAAGCCATATGGTCAAATAATCTGTGCTCCTTTGACACGAAAATATGAGCCTTAATACCAATATGGCATACATGCCTGACGTAACCACATCCCTACTTACCTGGACCTGGATTGACCATTCCAAAATGTCTCACTTTTCAACTATTGGAACAGAGAACAATACTTTCCACTCGCAGATCACTGACAAATATTCCAGACAGCTTCCAAAGTTCCACGATTGATTAAAATAAGTCACATTTATTCTAACCTACACGGCAGGCGTGCCAGGCCACTGTGTATCGCCACGGGTAAACAGAAAGCAAGATGGCGACCTTAACCCGAGCAGGTATTTGAAACCATAGTCAAACGACAATGGCCGAGCAAGGGTGCAACAACGCCCTAGCTTTACCTACCAGCTATTTACAATGCCACTACAACGCCTAGTATTCAGTTAGTGCAGCGCTGGTGCGCAAGCAAGGTATGAACCAGGTATGAACGAGGCGCGCACTATTGTGGCACAAGGCAAGGTTGTCATTCCGTAGTAATTGCATTGCTTTATGCTAGTAACTTAACCAGGGTTGTTTTACTTCGGTAATTGAACTACGGTGCAACTATTGTTCTGCAATGGTAAAACTTGTAGAAACACAATTTTAAGCTTGTACCTTGTAATAAATTCTTTCTGTGAGGAGCAGGTGCCACATTGGTCCGTGTTGAATAGGCGAGAAGGCCTGACACTTCAAGTCGGGACTCGAAGCAATGACAATGTTTGAGGCGCTTATCCTTTCTGAGGCTATACCACAAAGGCTAGAACTGGAGCTTTGCCGCCCCGGTAGCTCAGTTGGTAGAGCGTTGGGCTCCGGCCCGCTGCTCAGAAGCATGCAGTGGCAGTGCACGTCCAGGCTTGGGATCGGTTCCCCTGATGCGCTCCGGCGCTCAATAGTTTACCCGACGTACAGGTCGGCTGGCAACTGACAGGTGAGAGGTTGACCTGAGCGGGACGGCCGTCCCTGTTCTTTGTGGGACGTTAAACTTTGGCTTCTAAATTAACCCTCCATTGAGGAGTTGCTCTTTCGGGTGGTGGGGTCGGGGTCTCCGTGACAAGTCTCTTGATGACTTTAGTGAGACTCCAACTCCAGCAGCCTTACCAGGAACAACTTGAACAAAATTTATAAAAAAAGTGGCGAGGCTCTAGACTATAAGCCAGCAAAACGCTTGCTTCTAAAGAGGGTGCCCTATTGAATATGGAAGGAGGGGGAGGTCGGAAGGCATTTTCACGGATTTCAATCTGACGATAACCGGGGGGGGAAGGTGAAATCAAACAACATTTAAAAAAAGTATATTTAGGCCACTCTCAACAGGGACACATGCCCAATTACAAGGCAAATTGGCGTGGGTGTTTAGAGGGAATGTGGCAACTTGGTCGAATCCTGGAATGTAGTGTAATTAGAGGTACTTTTAGCGGAAAATCGTGGAAGTGTCCATGATTTCTCTGAAAAATGTGCAATAAGCTCAATATTTTGATTTTTAAAATGCTCTTCTAGGGAAAGAAATAAATATCTGCCTGTGGATGAGGTCAAGATCTGGCAACCACTACAATCTTCAATACGTTTCAAGGGCTCCGATTGACTGATTCTCACCGTGACGTCAGCATATGTCGTCACACCAACAGCAATGACAACTGTGGCCTGCTGCTAAGGGTACATGAGGGGTACATTTTCAGGAAGTTTTTAGTTTTTTCTACGGAAATCTCGAGTTCCAAGACAAATGATATGTTGAGTACCGGGTTTTGCGGCTTGCTTTACAACTTGGCTATCTCAGTTAAAATCACGTTATGAAGGTGCCAATTTCCCTTTAAAGGTCCTCGCCACCGAGCCAGATGGGACACGGAAGGTGGTTTCCCACCGTGGGGATTGAACCCACGTTACTCATGCTGTCCCGATCTGAAGGCAGGCAATGGAGCTTCAACCGGCCCCTGTAATATAGTGCCCCTGGAGAGCATTGGCGGACGCAGGGGGGCATTCCGGCCATGGCCCCCAAAGCGCTGGAGGGGGCTAAGCTATCTTTTGTCCCCTCCCAAACGCTGGATAAATTTTTGAAAAAAGGTGTACGCCACTTTGGGGGTATGGCCCCTTGCCCCCCTCCCTAGATCCGCTAGTGCCCATGTGTGTGGTGTATTCCACAATGATTAGGGCCGTATCTGGCACGCTGCAAGACATGTTGCCATTGGCATCATTTCCCAGGTCAGTGTAGTACTCGCACGTGTTTCACTGATAACAGGCGAAGCCAGGCCTCGTTGCGCAATTAAGCGAACATGAGGCTACGTTACTGGGTTGAGATGACAATCACTAGCCAAGAAGTTTTAATAACAACAGATTTATGTTTCATTTGCCCCATGTGTCGCCTTTGTTATCCTTCCATCAGTAACATCTCTTGCAGCATGTACGGTTTTGATGGAGTTAACTATTTACAGATTTGAGTTTACAAGATGTTCTATGGCCTGGCTCTTAGAATTTTGAATTCAAAATACATCAGTATTATATGTTCAAGCACAGTCCTTCGTTAGAATCAGCATAATGCAATATATAAAATCACAAACTTCTGGTCATAGTGTAGGACTTGCTCAATCTGATTTCTATATTATGCTGATTCTGATGCAGGCCCATACTCAAATATATAATCCCAGTGTATTAGCTCCATTTTGCATCCAATATTCAAGGGAGACATGCCAACATCCGGTCAACTTACAATCAAGTACCTCTGCTTAACACTGTGAAATCTATTTATATTAACAGATCCAATTAGTTATTTCTCGCATCCATCAGTTCAGTTCGCAGCGACGAACTTGTTGAATACCAGAACGAACTGGTATTTCAGAGAGGAAACTATCTCACCGGCCATCAGATTCCTAGGCCCGTACCGTACGTATCCACCTCGGCCCCGGGAAGATGACGAACTTATGACGTCATTTGTGTCAGGATATGCAACAGCATCTGCGCATTGACGAAACCTGACGAAAGACTTACAGTGATGGGCAAGACGCTCTGTTTGAAGAAAATAGTGCTCTAGAGACTTAACCGTTAATTAGTACCCTAGGAATAAAGCCTAATGCTGATTTCACAAAAAAGTCCGACTTTTAGAAACTAAATTGCGAATTACGTCATTTTAACCTCACAGAAATCCAGTGCACAACTACAACTGGCAAATGGATTTGGAGACATCGGGTGAAATTCATATCTGGAAAATGATTTAATGATGCTTAAATCCAACTTATTTCTTATTTATCCGAGTGCAGAGTGTTCAAACCTGCTGGATGTGTCAGACCTTCCAGACCATCAGCAAATCAGCCTTCCATCTGCCTCATATCAAACCTAAGAGCGTGCTTCACACCGTTGGGTCATTCATTGGGGACAAATTGCTATGGATATCTTACTCTACGTGCACGGGTTGTGACAAGTGGCAATTTGGGTCAAGCGCTGGAACATTGTGATGGAAGTTAAATAGTAAAGGATGGAAACATAGGCGGCTCATTTTTTCGTTTTCAGTCAGTGCTAATTAACATTGGGTAGGGGGGGGACCCCCCCCCCCGGGAGACCCCCCCCTCTTACGCCGGCCCGGAGGAAAAAAAACTTGACCCTCCTTTTTTTTTTTTTCCTGGTGGCGGCCTTTGTGGTTTGGGTGGACTTTATTAAACCATTTTTTTTTTTTCAACAAAAAAAAAAAATAAAAATGTTTTTAAAAATTAAAAAATACCCCCCCCCCATTTTTTAAAAATTTTTAAAAAAATAAAATTATATTTTTTTAATCAAAAAAAAAAAAAAAAAAATAAAATGGGGGGTTTTTATAGCCTTATTTGGGGTGTGGGGGTTCCCCCTCGGGGGGAAAAATTTTAATTTAAAAAAAAAAAAAAAACAACTTACTTCAAAAAAAAAAATATAAAAAAAAAAAAAAAAAAAAAAAAAAAAAAAAATATTTTTGGCACAACGGTGGCAGTTTTATTCATAATTGTAATTATTAGTAAGCCTCATTGCTACTTCAGCATTATAATTGCTAACGTTTTCATTAGGTACTCTACCATAATTATCACTGTGTGTGGATTGTGCAGGTACTTTTAAAAGTTATTGACTTTTCAAAGGTGACAGCTTTTGGCATTTGGTTGGCGCAGGTTTGATCAGTTTCCTTCCTCAAGTGGGCTAAGATTTTAGCGGGGGTTTGGGGGCGCAAATGAAGCTTTTAACCCATTTATTGGCAGCTAACGCCTCACGGTTAGTGTTAACCCTCGCCCCGGTAGGGGGCGTTTGAACACCTCCCACTGGTTTTCCGATGACGGCAGAAAATACTTTACTTGGTGCACCATATCCTGCGTCAATTATGCAGCTTTTCCGAGAATTTTACATTTTGGTCACCTCAGGTCAGATCACAAGACTAAGACGGGTGACCTTGCCTTCAAAAATGTTTCAAGTGGTACAGGAGAAACCGGGTTTAATATATTACAAGGTTTGGTGAGCCCATCTAATAGACACACCTAGTACCACAAGTTATTGTGACTAAATTTCTGATATTGATGACCTAGGGTCAGGAACAGGTCGTGACCTGTGCTTTGGAAATGTATGGAGAAACGGGAATTGACAAAAATGGACCTTTTTCTGTAGATGCAGATTATAATAACTTCTTATTCTCCGGATCGTAGCATCTTAGGTCATTTTCCAGAATCATGTTGTAAAATTCGACCTGCGACCTCTGGGAGGTCGTGCGGGGCTACTTGAGCAGGTATTTTTAGACCTGAGTCAATGCCTTCACGGGAAATGGTGATATTGCTCGTATTTGAAACCATTACGTTTTTATTTCGATTGCGAGTCGATTTATACGAATATGACTGCGTTAGGTCAGATGATGACCTTGACCTGAGCTTAGGTCATGCAATCTTAACGTTTTGACCTCGTTCGATCATGCCATAAAACATTTGATTTGTAGCAATAACAGGAGGTGAATGACACCTAAAAATCAACTACAACTTACAGACGCTAGAGACGCTAAAGCAGGAAAAAAAACATTCTCTAGCCTGTCACACCATTTCACCTGCCCTAACCTCAACATTCAACTGAGCTAAAGCGACCCACATAATTCCACCATCATTTTTCAAGAACTATTTCTTACCGTTAGCGTTTTTCGCTATCCCCTTTAGGAGCCGAGATCGACGGGGTGTTTAGACACCCCTCATTCCTCCCACTGGGGCAAAGGCGGATCAAAGCCCCACTGGGACGGGTGTCAAAGTTAGACATTTCAGACTGGGAAGTGGCAGATCGGCCGCACCCTCTCGTGGCACCACCTGTCATCACCATCTTTGACCAACCAAACATAAGGAAAGAAGGCATAGATTTCAATGCTTAGCGTGGCCTTCCCACTAAACTAATCAGGCAAGATCTCCTTCTGCTACACTGGATAATTAGGACAAACGCTTCAGGTTTATTTCGCAAGGTACAAGTAGAAATACAATCAAAGGCGGATCCAGGGGGCAGTCCGGTCATGCCCCTAAAGTGAAATAGAGGGGCCAAACCCCCTTTACCTGCCTCCTCCCATAGCAGACTAGTGTTTTGTAATTGATCGAGTGGGGAGAACGTGTCTGTTAGTAAAAAATATTTTTAGCGCTTTCCCCGTTCGCAAAATACCTCTTCGAAAGGTGAAAAATGTATGCGCTGCGCTGGTGTAATCCTGTCATCCGTCGCCCCCACAATTCAATGTTATTCTTTGTTCTTTTGCTCACTGACACCGGTTCACCCACCCCCAAACCAACGTGCTGATCCTTCCCTAAATGCAATTCTGTCCGATAAGTGGTGGAGACCGAACTGCATTTCAGATTTCGCAAACACAATAACAGCGTTAAGAAATCCTCGAAAGAAGGTGCCTTTAAAGTAAACCTCAAGTACATAAAGGTAGGCCTCAAATATTACGATGAACCTTTAGAGTCACCAAAACTTTGTTAGGTCCATCACCAGCCCTGAATTATTATAACTTTACGTAATTTTCGCAACACAATTTCTGATCAACTACTCTTAGATTCCGCAGCCGTCAGCATTCACGATTGACGTGATGCATCTCACAAAACAAAAACCCCAGGTCAGTACCTCTAAGATGACTACAGGCAGTATTCGTCCCACTGTTCGGAGAAGCCATACGCATGGGAAACCATACAAGCAACGAAGCTGACTTGTACTTGATCCTGGATGGAGATGCGATAATGCGAGTCCCAACTGAGACTCAAAAGCTGGCTTCATTACCAGGAACATGACGTCCATCCAGGAAATATCCTACACAAAACTACACGAAATATAAACCAAAAATGGCTCCAAAGTGCATCGGGGTTAGACTACAGGCCCGCAGACCTTCTTGCGGACGCTTGATTCTGACATCCCAACGCTAAGCCGATAGATCCCCGGTGCCCGGCCCAGCCGTTTCATACGAAGCCTCAGTCAGACCCAGTCTCTGGCGAGGATTGGGTTTGTCCCGACCTCTACGGCAAGAGCAGTGCTATCCTCTAACCGCCGCGAGCGCGCTAACCACTCCACGAGCAAAAGTGTACTAAACGCCGCTGGAAGAGACGATCTCTTTCGCCAAATCTCCACAGTCCAACTTCTAGACCCTACAGGGAGAATCTCAACCAAGCAGCGGCGGGCGCCAGGAGTCCAACTCATCATCCTGTGCTGTAGCAAGTTCAACACAAGTGGACTCGTTGTTCAGTGACGTAAGGCTTACTCCCCAGACCACATGGAAGATACGGCCACAGCCTTTGAACCCAGATAACTACTTGAACATCCCATCTTCGTCAGTGTGGTTCTACAGCTTGAGGAACCTGCGTTAAACAACCCGATCAAATCATACCTCAACTCATAGTTTTTCTTTAGATCAACTTGGCTCTCTCTGCCCACGGCCATTACACCGCAGGCCCTGTCGACACATCATCATGAAGAAAAGAAATCGTGCTTCCTCTCCAAGCGCTTCTCAGTCAGCTAAGGCCGTGACCACATCATCCAGACTTAATGACGTCACCGAAGAAGAAACTGGAGAGCTGGGAGGATTCGCTGGCTGGTTTGCCCGCAACTACATCACAATCCAAATCGTGCTGGCAATTAACAGCGCGCTTCTGTGGGGCTTGGGAAGCTCTCAGGTTGTGAAAGATAGCTTGAATTACATTAAGGAATCGCTGAATTGGTGGTAAGGTGTACCTTAAGTGTGAAGTAGCACAAGCCAATGGCATGCGGTGTAACGACAGGCTTTAAAGGCAAGTGAAAGACATCGATGATTTGAGTTGGAGCAAGAGCACTGTCCACACATCCAGGGATGAGCGACCGCTCATGGGTTCCTACCAAATTATTCCCGTATCTATTGTGGCATGTACAGTGTACACATATTGGCCTAATTTTTGCAGCCCAGCGGCGATAAAAGTTTGTCGTTAGTCTCCGGAGCGATGTGGTGTGCGAGCTTCCTAGTTATGAGTACTATGCAGGCGATACTGGTGGTAGTGGGGGAGGCGAGGGGGTGATGGGGGAAGTGGATACGGACGTAAAATCTCACGGGAAATCTTATTGCGTGTTAGAAGTAACGGGGATGTGGTAAATTGACGCTCTTATCCGCTCGGGAACTGTCCGCCTACGGTGGTGGTTTGGTAAATGCCGGCATCAAATAGGAAAAACTATTATGAAAGGCTTTATATTTATGCCGTGCTTATCACTGCTCCACAATACACGTGGGTGGTAAAGGTGAGATGCAGGTGAACTCCCCGGGACACAGCCCTTGTAACCTACCTTAGGCGGATACAGGGGGCAAGGAGGGTACGTGCGCCCACGATCGACCCTCGGCGCCCCCTGAAAGGTCAATGGAGCCCCCTGAAATGTTGTTTCCCACCTCCCTCGATCGTAATAGCTAACGTCCCTTTCAAACTAGACATAAACAGCAGCACGGTCGCTCTTGCAACGGTCTGAGACAACGACAGGTATACACTCCAAGCGTCTCTACAGTCAGCATGATCTAATATTATAATTATGGTTATACATAAATGCAAGTCTGCAATATGATCATTACAGGCTGTATCAGCAGCACTTGGCGAAAAGATGCAATGCGTTCTCAGTGGGTTAATATATTTATCTACTATTCCAATATTATCTCTATGCCCAATAGAAAGAAAGAGTGAGCTACGTGTGCAACGGTGACTATATATATATATATATATATATATATATATATATATATATATATATATATATATATATATATACATAGGCGGATCCAGGCAAGTCCCCCGATCGACCCTCGGCGCCCTCTGAAAGGTCGATGGCGTTCCCTGAAATGTCGCTTCCCCCCAGGATGCGAAGTCGGCGCCCCCGGTCCGGATGGCGCCCCCGGGAAGGTGCCCCGATTGGCAATCCTGGATTGCCTATATATATATATATATATATATATATATATATATATATATATATATATATATATATATATATAGTCATATAACATTAAAGTGGGAGAGAATAAAAGTGCAGTGCGGGATTATATTACATGAGCTCCATGTGAGGGATAGACTACAAGAGTCTATGCTCGTAATATCATCTCCGTGTGAAAGACAAGACTACGACACAGTGTACACTTGTAATATGATCTACGCACGAGGGACAGACTACGAGACAGTCTACGCTTGTAATATTGTCTCCACGTCAGGGACAGACTACTATGTGATAGTCTACGCTTGTAATGTGATTTCCGTGAGAGGGGCAGACTACGAGGCAGTCTACGCTTGTAATGTTATCTACATGTAAGGGACAAACTACGAGGTGTAATATGGTCGTATGGGTGGGTGGGGGGGGAGGGAGAAATAAGTGCGCGGAGGACTACAAGACGTCAGTGGCGGGTCTAACCGGTCTGTTTGGGAGGGGCAAACCAAAGTCGAAAAGGAAAAAAACGTCACGGGGTGAAAAATATGGGCTCAGGATACTTTTTTCCTATCCAGGACCCAATATTTACGCTGAACTTAACTGGTTCTGTTTGAAGTCGGGAGTCTAAGCGCCAAAACCTTGCTAATAAACTAAAAAAGGAGTCGGGGCATAAAGAAGGTCGACCGCCATGGGGCGGGGGCAAACATAGTTTTGCTCCGATATTTTCCGTTTGGGGGAGCAGATGCCTTTTTGCACCCTGCATCCGCCACTGCAAAGCGGTCGCAGAATATCGCACTGAAACATCTCACCGTGCACATCCGGCAAAGCGTGGCTTAGTCGATAGCATCAATCTCCCGAGCCACGGGTCCCGGGTTCAAGCCCCGGCGGAGCATCTGAATAGGTTGCCTGCAGATCTGATCCCAGAAATCCCTCTCAGCAGTGTGAGAGTTGGCGATGCCGTATAACCTTGGTAATTGTGCGTCGCCAAGCTCAAACCATTATTATTATCGTGACACACCTTCCATTCACCACTGTCCACCACACCACTGTCCCTCCTCAAACCCGGTGTTTGATTCCCTAGGGCAAACAATGTTTGATCTCACATCCACAAACAGAATTCGTCTGCGCCACCCTGGGCCTTTTATTGTTCGATCGACACGAGTAGTAATGCCAGCACCAAACAAAGCTGTGAGCAAGACAATGACTAAACAGTATTAACTAGATTGGTAAACATAATCCGTTTGCTCCCTCCGGAGAGCCTCTGAAACCCCTGCTCTAGAAACCGGCACCAACTTCTCCGATTAAAACTTTTTCAATAGGGTCGAAATGTTACATTCCCCGTAGCCACTGTCTTCTTTAGTCAGTCTTGAACCAATATTGACGGGAAAACCGCGTGTGTTCTTTTCTAATGACCAAAACAGAATAAACGGACCTTTTCAAATGACAATGGCACAGCGGTGCATTCAGCAAGAGCAGAGCGCATCGCGAACTAAGATCTAAGATTGGTTGGCAAACTTACAAATGCAGATACAGTGTTACAAACAAGAGCCTCGCTGTTCAAAAGCTACTGCAAGCGTTCTTATTTTCGCAAGTCTGTCATATGAATGTTTCGTAGGATCTCGTTCGGACTTCCTCCACAAGAAGATATTGGGGGTCGGAGCTTTCGTACTGTATTACAGTGCTTCGTCAGCGATGATCATTATATACGGGGATAAAAGGTGTCAGCGATGATCGTTCGGAATATAAGGGGGATAAAAAGACACCTTTTTATCCCCTTATATTCGATCGATCATCGCTGACGAAGCACTGTAATACAGTACGAAAGCTCCGACCCCCAATATCTTCTTGTGGAGGAAGTCCGAACGAAATCCTACGAAAATCGACTCAACAGTATGGCATTTAATGAACATTTTATTTCACAATCAACGCTACCTATTTCAGACCCGAAACAGATAGAACTGACGCAGCATGGTGCAATGCTTGGCAGAAAGCGTAACAGGTGTATACAAGTTCACCACAGAACTATTTGCTCGTGCATTGACAACATATATCATTTTCTCCCGGCGCCCTCTCCGTCTTATGGGTAACATATAGCTAAGCAGCTTCCAAAACCACGCCAATAACAACACTTAAGCACATTCGACTAAGTAGGAAAATAACTAGCACAAGAATCACGATACGTCGACGGCGAATAATGCCGACCAATGCCAACGGCGAATAATGCCGACGGCGAATAGAACACAGCAGATAATGCCATCCAAATCACGGTGAACATTCAAATCATGGCACGCGAACAAGTTTGCAGTTGTACCTGTTCTTGGCAAGATTAAACCTGTCGACACAATCAGATAGACTCCACACTGATGTCAATGACAAGGCAGAGAACGGAGACGCTTGCTAGTCTGGAGATGGCCAACAAGACATTCTGTGCAATTTCCCAAAGTTGATGCAGTCAAGAATCAGTTTTCGCAAAATCAGTTATGGTGTCACATGCAAGCAATACACGTCTGGTTCATTTTAGAGCGATGCGAGGCCAGTGTTTCAAAATTGGTTTCGCGCTAGGGTGCTGAGTGTAAAATTCATGTTGGAAAATATAGTCGACGAGTGGAAAATTCACGGCATGATATAGTGTGAGTCAATTGAAACATTTCTCTAAATTTTAGACATACCTTTTTCATCAACACTTCCTTGTGCCTATATTTTTTAGTTCATATACACCAGGATTGTTGAATTGTGCTAAAAGACTCCACGTGAGGTTTGAGTGGAAAATTTAAAGAAAATAACACAGAAGTGGGTGGAAAATTCAGTTTGCCTGGGTGTCACTTTCCACCCAGCACCCTGGGATTTGGGACACTGCGCGATGCAGAACCCTTCCTTTTAACTCACACACACAGAACTGACACCGAACATTGCAAACAGCAACAAGTGCAGTCTGGACCATTCAATGTTTTAGGTCACCCCTGGACCAAATCCAGTGATTTGAATGTCTCGCCATTGCTAACACGCGGTAAGCTATCAATTCTGCCATCTAGTCTGTACTGATAGTTGATATTTTTAAAGGGTCGTGTCGCTATTAATCTGTCGACTTTAAGACGAGAGGTATTTGAAGGTGATTGTTGTCTTGACATGTGACAAAATTTAAATTTATCCAATTCAAGAGGTTTTCTGGGAATTACATCATTTTTTTGCATTTAAAGTGGCAGCTCACATAGAAAACATTGCAGTGTTTTGAGTAAACTCAAAATTTTAAAGTGAGCAGTCCATAACATCGCTTGTGATTGAATGTGCATACCGGTGGAATTGCTCCTCTCACGGTTGTGCTTGTCCGGATCATAACCTCTACATATGCACAACGATCTACATTAAGGCAGCTTTATGGTCTTTAACTAAATTGACAACATCTTTAACCAGTAACTCAGCTACTAAACACCATGTTCTGCTGTTTTGGCACGCTAATCACTAGTACAAATCTCCTTAAAGTCCTGGTGCCGTAAGAATCCACCACGGTTACCAATATGAACCTCACTAACGTAAAAATATTGACAAACATAAACTGACTGATTACGCCAGAGAAAACTAAGACCACATCAGACTTTGCTAACGGTAAAACTACTAATAAATCACGAACATAACACGCTTACTATCAGAGACAGCCAAATAAACGATCATTTGAAGATACTCAGCTTCGGATAATTCAGAGTTCAAGAGGTTTTACTATCATCACACCGCCCATTTTAAGAAGCTTCACTGACCTGACCAGATACGACCACTTGAGAGCAGGTATTCCCTAAAACATGCTCGAAGATAACAAACGGGAAACTTAGAGTGTCTGGGAGGACATGGTTTTGTGGAAGGCTGGTTGGATATACGGCATTGTTAAATTATGTTTCAGATTATTTTTGCTGTAGTGATTTATCCACAACATAAAAATAGTTCGGATCATATAATTTTCTTATGTTTATTTAACTATTACCATTGTGAATAACCCAAATGTAGAAAAAAAACAAGAAAATCGTAGTCATTGCACTATTGTATCCTTTGGCCTAATCATTACGGCAAAGTCGTCTCAAACATGACACTGTATGGGAAAATAACCATACACGGTAGCCAGAACTCTGATATTTCGAGCGCATCTATTCCATGCAAAAGAACAATATAATTCTAACCGGTAAATCACAAACCCAACAAGATAACCTACAACCGAAACTTGCAAGAAGACAAGAAGAAAACATCAATCGAAAACACAGCCGACAAAACCATATCCAGAAGCAGGTACTGAACAAGCGAAAGTGTAAGTTCACTTTATATTCATATAAATGCATTACATATCTGCATGCTCTTGGTTCACCTCAGTGCTTTGCATGCCAAAAAAGCTTTGACTTACCACGGATTCCTAAACACAGGTACATACTTACTTCCAAGCTCGCGCTGTGTTCATTAACGAACGAAAAATTCGAGTCCTCGCGAATATTATGGCATTTGAGCGGGAAAACGAATACGTTTCTACAGCCTACAAAATGTATTTTCAATGGCGGCAGTGTACTGCTTCTAAATCACGTTGAAAAATCTTAGACTTGCCTTTTCTCGACTTAACGCCGTTGAACTCGATACGACAGCAAGAATATCCGCACTGGCCCATAGATCATAGCAGATATTGTCAGAGCTTATGGCGGATATTTCATACACATATTGTCAGAGCTCCTGGGAGTATGTATGACTTTTAAAGATAAGAAGACAACTTTTCGAACCGTCGTGAAAAACAATCGTTCATACTCTTTCTTTTCCCTTACCTGTGGCTGCTTAGAAACGCGATTGGAGAGCATGCACTGTCACTTTTCGGTACACTTTGATGAAGGTCTTCACTTAATCTTGCTAAACAGCTCGATGAAGAGCGCTTAACATGGAAAGGATGCATATCTCCCACCATACCTACACGCTAGTCCATCATGACTGCATTTGCAACACTTTCACTCGATTTTCGGTACGCCATTTTTCAAACAATTTACATTCCACAAATTGTCTTTAAAAAGGCTTGGGTGGAGGAATGAAACAAGAGCACTGTAATTCAGTTCTTACTCGCTGCATGCTCTTTTTCACATGAGAGATGAAGCATATGAGTGAGTGTGGATGTGATGAAAAAGAAAAAAGTGAGATAGTGCAAATAAGCGCAACATGGTATCCCACGACAGCAGTGGCGAATACAGGGGGGGGCTCGGGGGCTCAACCCCCTCGAAACATCAGAGCTCATGTAGTAAATGCATAGTCGGAGGTTGATCCGAGGCAAAGGCGGGGGAGGCCCGAGCTCCTAGCCCCCCCCAGGAAGTCCTGGATCTGCCACTGCAGAACAGTATGAGTGAAGGAGCGAATGTGTGCCTCAATGGCTAACAATCCAGCCTAGGTTGCGCTGCTGGCAGAGCCTTGGGCACGTTTCTGGCGGTAGGTACGTTCTTAGGCAAGGAAGCAGCGGCGTAACCAGGCGGGAGAGTCCCAGCGGTCCATGGAACCCCCAAGTTACGCCATACCTGTTGATTTATTCCTTATTTGTCAACAAACTTACCCAGGAGCTTGGCGAAAGCGCCTCCTACAGCCTTCCTCGGCCTCTGATGTCTTCATACGCAACCGCCATGATGCACCGAATTTCGTATGTCATTATTCCAAAACCCTAGTTTCGTATGAATCTGTCCAGCAGCCGACAGTCACTGCTCCTCATATTTTGCTTGTTCATCCGGATTCTGGTACATGAGTTCCAAGAACCATAAATAATAACATATGCGCAGCCGAACACTAGAAAAAATGAGCAAACTTATGGCAAGGTTACAACCGTTATTGTTTGTAGTTTAGATACAATTATTTGTGATTAATTTATAAGTTGTAAAAATTCGGAACCATCTTTGCTGTATTGTAACCGAGATGCTAAAAAATAAACAAAATGAAAATTTATGTAACCACAAATGGTGACGGTAATGAATTGAGCCTCCAATTCTTCTTGCTGCTGCCATTTCCGCAGGCTTGTTGTCATGAACATCAGGTCCCGGACTTTCTAGGGATCCGGTAGGGACATCGAGGCAGAGTCAAACCGAGTCACTCCTTTCTCACATGGCGCTTGAGAAGGCCCAACAGCCCCAAAAATGCAGGCCGAGACTAGGAAATGAGCCGAAGTAATGCTGAACTCGAATCCTCAAGTTTACCTCAGGTTAGCCAAATTCAAATTTCGAGCTCATCTGGATAAGAAGTGCAGGGTTTCAGCTATCCTTCCCAGACTTTGCCTTGTCCTAGAAACATCTCTCGTTTCTAACTGCTCCCACAGGAAGACTGATGGATATCGGGAAATACTTTCCGGCAGTGAACAGCCATCCAGGACCAGACTTAGGGTCTGGTCAAGGCCCTCTCTTAAAAAACCGAGAGCTTTTGGTGCCAGGCGTTTTGTGGGAAAATACCCAAGATAAGTGACACACAATAATGAAACAAGTGAGTCATGATTTTCCTCATCAGATGCTAGACAATAATAGCGCATTTGTTGCATTTCTCTGCGTCATTTATCTTGGGTATTTTCCAAGATCTGTGTGTATTTTCTAACCAAACACCTGACACCAAAAGCTCTCAGTTTTTTACTAGAGGGTCTGGACCAGTCCTTTAATTTCGCACTTCAAACCGAATACCGCAACAACACCGAAATCTGTCAGCATAAAAAGCTGACTGTAATCCCACTATTTAAGCTCATATTTCACCTTCCGTACCAGACGAATGATATTCGTCAAACCTTCCATATAATTCTCGTCGGGAGCACCATCTGCGGGCCACGCATGCGCAAAGTCGATCATTCTCGCCACGGGGCGTGACTTCTCCAAGATGGCGTCCGGCGACTGCTTCAAAATGGCCGCCTCCAGCGGGGCAGCGTCGTATGTGAGTAGGATTGATGATGCGAAAAACCGGTACCTGCGCTGGTGGCTGAAAACAGAGATGGGAAATACAGTGATGTTTTCGGGGGTAACAACAAAGAAGTGGTACTTGTGCTGATCGCCACAAACAGAGATGGCAAACTATATTGCTGTTTGTCAAGGGCAACCACACAAAAGTGGTACTTGTGCTGATATAGAGATGGAAAATACATTGATGTCTGTCGGGGCACCCACTAAACAGTAGTTAAGGTGATGACTGCAGATATAGATGGGATAATGAGGGTCTTACTGTCCTTTATTTCGAATTATAATATCAAACCCCGGGAAGTTTGGGTGAAATGAAATACTCCAGTAGTGGCTTCCTAGAATGCTCCACAGAACAGTTATCTCAATGCAATACCTAATTTAGCCACATCAACTCAGGGTTCAGCTGATATAAAGAAAAGCAAGAAAAACGTAGCCCTGAAAAGTTTCAGCATGAATGACAGATAACCTAAAAAGATTGCCCTGGAAGACGTGATGCACTTCCCTTCTGTAAGACAGCAGAAACACCAAAATTGAATAACAGCACTCACTTAAACCAGCGTTGGATGTCTTCCAGCTGGGTGAGAAGACTCTCACAGATCGGCCGCACGACGGCGCCACAGTCGGCGTTCAACAGCTGTCGAAACGCTGCGGAGAGGTCACAGGGGTCATACAGGTACAGTCTCTGACATAAGACTCACAGATCGGTTGCACGAAATTCCGCAGTTATCAGGGTCAGACAGAGCAGCGTCAGGTCAGGGTCAGGCCAGGGTCAACGCAGCAGAGAGGGTCAGAGGGTTCCGTGAGTACAGTCTCTGACAGAAGACCCTCACCATTCGGCGGCACACAGAACCGCAGTGGGAATGCAGCAGCCGTCTGAGCGCGGCGGAGATGGTCACACGGGTTGCGTCACACACGTACAGTCTCTGACATCATCATCATGTTTTGTATTCATTTTTAACATAGACAGGTGCACAGAAGCAAAGGAAGAGAACAGCAAAAACGACATGAGAAAAGCACGCAATAAAATTCGCAATGACCATACAGGGCAGCAACTGAGGCGATGTACTATGACCGATATCATAACCAAGCTACCATAACCAAGCTATATAAGACTCACAGATCGGCCGCACGATGGCGCCACAGTTCGCCTTCAACAGCTGTCTGATTTGCATTTTACATATCGGATTCGAGGAGGTAAGCCATTAAAAATCTTATCAACTTATAATCATGCTCATCAGCTCAGCACTGCGAAATCCATCAATTAAAAAAATACTTCCAACCTGGCTAGGGTCTTGGTTCCCAGTTGGTTCCAACATATCCGGATCGAGGGGGCGGCAAAAGGGGACACGTGCCCCCGATCTACCCTCGCCGCCCCCTGAAATAACCATGGCACCCCCTGAAAGGTCGATGGCGCCCCTTGAAATGCTACTTTCACCCCACCCCCCACCCCCCCGATGATGCGAAAATCGGCGCCCACCGATAGTATTTAGCGTCCACCTGATAGGTTTTGCCGGTCAAAAGTGGCGCCCCCTGATCCGGATGGCGCCCCCTGGTAAGGTGCCCCCCCCCTATTGGCAATCCTGTATCCGCCTATGGGTTCCGACAACCTACACCTCCACCATTACCACCCACCCAACCGCAGCAGCCCTCCACTTACTGTCAGCCACGGTACCGCCGTTGAGAGCCTTGCCGTAGTCTTTGCCAAGCTGAACCGACTTCGCTGCTGTGACGTCATAGAAGGACATTCCAGGCACGCTGAAGCCAACGGAGGTGCGGGTGCCCAGGTACTTGGACTGTGGGACAGACGGTGGTGTATGACGTCATACAGAACCATTCAGCGCTTAACCCCGACGGTGGTGTATGACGTCATACAGCACCATTCAACGGTTAAACCGACGGTGTGGGGGGTATCCAGGTACTTGGAATTGGGAGGGGGAGAACACGTTCTTACACTGTCACTAAACCAACAATACGTTGACTTCATATATGGACAAACACCCTATGTCAAGGTAGGCGGTACTCGAGTAAACGAAATATTTTATGACAGGCTAATATTGTATCTTTTATGAGAGGAGTATTGAGGAAAACGTACGTCCCGACAATATTCAATAACTCATTTATAGCTTTTTGTTAAGCAAAGTCGATTACCGAACAGCAGCAAAGCAATCACCCAACCCTGTGCTGAGTAAATTTCACTGATATATACAGGACGCTGGTCTGAAACTGATTAGGCGAACTGATCAACATATTTCTATTTTCACCCGTTTTTCCGCACCACGGCGCCATCTGATGCCCTCTCAGTCCAACGCCTGTGATTTCGAGATTTACAACACACCGACTATTCGGGCCGAATGGCGTCGCCAACTTTCCTCCCACTGAGAGGGCATTATGGGGCTCAGGAAGACTTATACAGGAAGACTTATGCCTGCTGTGCTATCTTGACATTGCTAGTGTGAAATTGGTGTCAGCTTCATTAAGAATTACAAACAATTTTCTGCTAAGAGCTGGAGCAACACCTCGAACATAACTGGTAGCGCCGCCCAGCAGCGAAGCGGCTAGCTGATGGCCAGCTGACAAAACTGTAGCCCTGTTCCAGCTGTCAGCACAGTTTTGTCAGCAGGACCTCTAACCTCTCCTCCAGAAAAGTAACATTAGTTCCATAATCGCCTCTTGTTTGTGCTAAGCAAAGGGAACTTAATCCTTTATACCATTAAAAAATATTAGGTTGCCGCTTCGTGCACTTACTATTTTTCATCAGCGCAAACAGCAGGCCGTCAGCGCGTAAAACCTCTAGAACTAGTTCCCGGGGAAAGGCTACAGTCCTGTGACGTAGGCGCAACGCGGCCCGCTGATTGGTGCTGACAAAACTCGGCTGACAGCTGGAACAGGACCTGTGCCTTCACACTGGCCGAAGTCCCGAGCCCCTATCCCCCAACTTACCGCCTCGTGAGCTCGCTTGTACTCGGGGGCGGTCGGTATGGAGGTGACGCGGCCCACTTTGATATCCAGCACGCACGCCCGCTGGAACCCGCGAGTAAAGTTCTCCACCTTCATGCACAGCACCTCTGTAGAGAGCGGGGAACAACGTGTAAGGAGGCTTCTGTTACTCGATTAAAGAGGCGCATCTGAGCTATATGTTGAGAGAGAGAGAGAGAGAGAGAGAGAGAGAGAGAGAGAGAGAGAGAGAGAGAGAGAGAGAGAGAGACAGAGACGAGAGAGAGAGAGAGAGAGAGAGAGGAGAGCGAGAGCAAGAGCAAGGCAAGGGGCGGCGCGGCAGGCAAGAGCAAGAGCAAGCAAGGCAAGGCAAGGCAGGCGGCAGGCAAGGCAAGGCAAGAGCAAGAGAGAGAGAGAGAGAGAGAGAGAGAGAGAGAGAGAGAGAGAGAGAGAGAGAGAGAGAGAGAGAGGGACCTGGGTAATACTCAGCCGCCCTCCAACAGCAAGCGCAGAATACCGGATGTGACGTCACACCTCGTAGCATATAACATGGGAAAATTAAATGATTTAATATTCAAATTTTTACAAAAAGGGGCCCAGAATCGAAAACAACATCCTTAGTTATTTCATTTGATATAAACTTGATTACTGTGTATTCTCACAAATTCGTAAGCGGGGAGCGCCATTAGCAGCAGTTTAACACACGGCTCAATGGTGAAGGAATTTCTCCAGGCCCATGTGACGTCACTCGGACGTGGAGGAATCCCTCTTGAACGTACCTTTAAGTAAAGGTATCTTGGGTAATACTTATTCAATGCGATAGGTAGCCCAGCATGTATGTTACTCTCAGATTTCAACATTCAAGAGCGTGGGCCACTATAGGTCTGGCCCAGACCCTGTTGCGAAAATCCGAGAGCTTTTGGTACCAGGCGTTTTTTCAAAGAATTCCCAAGATAAAGGGCGCAGAATAATGTAAAAGGTAAGTCATAATTGTCATGATCAGCTGTCATACAATAATAACGCATTTGTTACATTTCCTTACGTCATCTATCTTGGGTATTTTTCAAGGTATGTAGATATTTTCTGAAAATTCTGGCACCAAAAGCTCTCGGATTTTTGCAAGAGGGTCTGGACCAGACCCCATATCTGTGCTCACAGCCAAAAAAGGTTCCCAGCTAAGACTGAACCGCGCCCTCCATTGTCGATACAACACAGCATTGGCTCCCAAAATAGCACAACTCCCACACGCCGATTCCACGTTTGCTTTCAGTCTCTTTTTAAGACTAATTCATGTAATGCTCATTTCAATGCAGTTTTCTTTTCAGCACAAAAAACCGAACCTTTTATGACGAAGTCTTAGACATATTAGCTCCCTCTAACAAATCCCTGGTTTCATATTTATGGCATACATGATCTTGATCTCTTATTCCACAGTTCAAACATCACTCACCCTTAAAACTAATTTAATCTAGAGGGCGAAAAGAGGAAAAACATCCAAAAAAGTGAACAAAAAACGTAAAAAAGTATGAGTAACCCGTCAGGTCCGGCGCCTCTCCACTTACAAATCCTCTAACCTCGGTCTCCCACAGTAACCTTCTGAGTGCCATAGTACTTGGGCATGAGCTGCAGCAGCTCCTTGTCAACCCGATCCTCCGCCTTGGAGATGCGCTCGTAGAATCGCACCTCATCGTCCTCCAGCTGTTCAGACGCGTCAGGACAGACCGGCTTCAACAGGCAGCCGTCCTTATGCTGCATTATACCTGGAGGGGGAGGGCAGGGGCGAAATGGAGTCATTCAATTACAATGTGCAGTGCAGAAGACAAATGAAAGGAGCACAATCACTAAGTATCTGACGAGAGAGCCAGAGCCGAGAGAGAGAGAGAGAGAGAGAAAGAGAGAAAGAGAGGGAGAGAAAGAGAGGGAGAGAGAGATAGAGCACAACATACTTTTTAAATCCCACCATATCTGTCATGTTCCATCTAACTTACCGACCATGCCCTTTTTGGCGTTGAACATGTGCCCTCCGCCCTGGTTCTGGAGAACTGTCACTCCGTCTGGTAACATTTTCTCCATGGTGACAGAAATCTGCACGCACACACACACACAATGTGAAGAACGGTTCCCTGACTTGGCCGGGGCTATATACGAAACAGCATCTGAACCAGAATATAATGTGTGTCCGTGATGGTCGTGGCAATGGCATAGCCATGCCAAGGGAGGTCTTTTAATAAGTTTAGACCCGCAGAGTGCGAAGGTTATTTCTTCAACCACAGAAATAACCTTCGCACTCTGCGGGTCTAAACTTAATAAAGACCTCCCTTGGCATGGCTATGCCATTGCCACGACCGTCCATTTGCAAGCTAAAACATCTTGCAACCCATTACTTGAAATAACTCCCATTGCTTTAACAGACTAACGTAGCTTGCCCTCACACAAAATTCTAAAATTCTCCCACACACTCCTTTAGAGGCGGGCAAAGGTGCTATGCACAGAACGCCTTATAAAAAGCCATTGATTGATTGATTGATTGGACGGCGGACGCCGATGGGATGGTTTGGGATGTTAAGGGGAAGGGGTAAAGGAGAAAATATAGAAAACAGCTTTCATGACAAAATAATCAGGCTTGTAGAGAACGACTTATTCAAACCGCGCACACACTTCTTCAAAAGCCAAATATGACAATAAATGATCGTGGCCTATCAGCAGCATGTTGTGAATTATTTACCCGTATACGTAAGCAGCTTCAGCACTCTATTTACATAGCAAACACGGGACGGACTTCGGGGACCCCGGTTACATGAGTAGATAAGTCCGTTCCCGTGGCCAGTACGTAAAAAGAGCGTACTTAAGTCCAAAAATCGAGCCGAGAGCCTGATGAGAAGCCTCCTTTTTGTCAATCTTCCACCGGAAGATAAATGAATGTGCTTGTATAACACATTTTCTGGCTAAGTTGCTGGATAAATATACATTCATATCACAATTGTTACCCATCAAATAGGAATTTCCCGCCCGATAATTTCCGTATGGGTTCTGCTCTCCATGCTCTACCGCGACATAGTAAATTTCCCGGCACTCTGGCTACAAACGATGCTAAGAAATCACGTCACTTCGCCATGCTCGATAAGCATGTACAGTGCACACAGGCGAATCCCAGGTCTCAAATCTAGGGGAACTTTGAGTATGGGCGTCACTTTGTCCACCACCGCCACTACTTACGACGTAACCTATATCAGCGGCACTGAATCGCATCATGGGGGCGGCAATACCTAAATCCTAGGGGGAAGAAGGTGAGAAGCAACGTTTCAAAAGGCGCAGCGGGGCAGTTCCAAAGGGGCGCCGGCGCACGGTGAGAAGACCCCGGGTGAGTCGATGGGGGACACCTGCCCCTGTTTGGTCCCTGGATCCGCCTATGCCCACGCACCGAGTTACAGCATCTCTGAGCGGTGTGCATATCCGCAGATACACACGTTCAGGGCCGCCGCTGTGTGACTATCAACTAAACACACAGACAAGCATCGACCGGACCAGTACATCTTGCACTCGCACACATGTAAAGCACAGGAAACTACAGGAAACACAGAGCACAGGCCGCCCCAGTACATCGTGCATTCGCACATTTGTAAAGCACAACTGAGGAAGACAAAAACGGGAGGAAACACGGGAAAAACTTTACTGACTTGTGAAAATATATGTTTTCGGAAAACCTGCGACAAATATAACAGGATGATAAAAAATGCGCCATAAGGTGCCACCAGTGTGCCTTTCAAAAGCCCCGCTAGATCTTAAGTATGTAAGGCTGAGGTGTAATATAAAAAGAAAGGGGAAATAGCATAAGGCTACAAAACAGTTCTTCCCAAATCATAGTTCATGCCCCCATTTGGGGTTATGGAGTTAAAGATAATAAGGTACTATTAACATGTGTGAAGATACTGACGGGGGGTGGAAGTGTCAGGGCCCCCTGGATTTTCAGTCTCCTGTAGACTTTGTATTGGTCCTGTATTGCCATGCTAGCGTCACCCCACCCAGAACCTCCCCCCGGATCGAGAGGATATCTCCAGCCCTGATAATTAACTATTATCACCTTACAGTGTCTTGAAATTCGAATTTTTAAGTGGAAAACGTAACCTTTTCAGATTCATTTAAGTGGAAAACGAGACATCTTACAAGCAGTTTTGAGCATCTAATAACAGATGTGACTCGGGATTTAGGCCTCACTCTCCACTTTGCGCGAAAACAGTTGCAGAACCATATCACCACCACCACCACCACCTACGTACGTTGATTTTATTTAAGGGCCTTGCGTTTACGTAAACCCTTGACGTCTTCGTCACCCTTACTGACTTCACGGACCAGCGGGCGCCAACATCTCTCAGGGGAGCGCCAAATCCTATCGTGGGCTGCCGATACTCACATCCAGGGGGGGGGGGGGTAAGAAGCTACAATTCAGGGGGAGCCATCAAAATTTCAGGGGTTATACATTAGCACATGGGTTATACAAATTTACAAGCCAGAAAAATGTGTCAACGCCATATGCACAGTGAAGTTTCAGCATGAAATCACTTTCCTTAGATCGCCTCATGTTACGGAACAAAACCGGGGAGGACTGGGTTGGTAGTGTCAATTTTCATCTTTTTTCTCTGCAAACGATTAGCTCTGAGGCAAATCTGAGCCCCTCCTGCGCGTCGGTCGTCGGCCTCCTGCGTCCCGTCCGGGGCTCGCTCCTCCGTTGTCCCCCTTCCGCGCGTCGGTCGTCGGCCTCCTGCGCTCCGTCCGTGGCTCGCTCGTCCGTTGCACTGCACCCCCCCACGCCGCTCATGACCGTTGCTCCACGCCCGTTTTCTCAGACCACTCTCCTGCGGCTTCCGTCCCGCTCACAGCGGCATACTCCGTCCGGAAATCACCTTCCATGTTTTCCCTTCTTTTCTCAAATTCTCTTGCATTTCATCACTCTCCCATGTTCGTATTCCGTTATTCCTCATTTTCTTTACGTCCATACATGACATATTTCACTAAGCAACACAAAAATCATAGACGCATCAGCACGCACAACCATGATACCCCCGGCGCGGGGCCCTAGATAACGCCGGGGGCATCGGCGCGGCACAGCTCGACGTTAAAAGCCAACGGCAGAATGAAATAGTTAAAAGTGTCACGACACACCGCAAAAAACGCGGAATCAAACAGTGTTAAAAAGATGCACGAGCCATCATCATGCGCGCAATCATCGCCAGACCGGCACGGCCGCGCCCGACACGAGCGCCACACCAGCACAGCCGCCCCCGACACCAGTGCCAAATCGGGACAGCCGACCTCGACATCAGCGCCACCCCGGAACAGCCGCCCATGCCACCAGCGCCATCCACGCAACCGCCCGCGACATTAGCGCCAATCCGCGCTCGCCCTCGCAACACTATGGGTGAGGCTGAGGCCCACCCTGGCAGGGCGGTGCGCCGACAAAGACTGGCAGGGCGGCACGCCAACAATGACAGGCAGGGCGGCTGGTGCGCACATCGCATCTTTCAATCCTGTCACGTGCTTTCCTTTTGACATGTGTTGTATATCTGAAGTGGTGCACCTAGATATATGCATGGAAGTAATAAAATTGCAACCAAGTGGTTTATCCGCATGCTCCTTCACATGGCTAGGTACCTATCTCAGTTCAAAACCCACCATGAATATGCTGCATTACCTTAAAGTTCAAATCACCAAAGCACACAGGGCCAATTTGATGCACCGCTTTTGCACTTGGCATGTACCTTAAGGAATTACATATTGCTTTTTGCTGTCTATGAAGAATAGTGTGAAATTCTAACTGCCAGGATAAAGGACCTGACAGTTTTTAAATTTGAATAAGGCTGAATAAGAAAGTGTGCTTCATTAAGTCATGGATTTAATCAGAATTGAAAGAACAAGCACAGTTGCAAACACAAGGATGGAATCAATATCTATATGATTTAATGATACCATTCAAATTCTAAGTGGTGCTTGGCCAGGGAATTTTTAAGGAAAATTGGTGGGGGGCATTTCTTGTGCTGGCCATTATACTGTCCTCAGAGGATCAAGACCCCATTTGAAGGGTAGGGGGTTAATAAAATGTTAACATGTCAGTGTTAGAAATGTTTCCCAATTTTTGCTTATGTATTATTCTAGAGATTATAGATGCTGCTGCAATGTATTCTAACTGAACAAACTACTTTCTTATTATTCTTCACGAGTGTGGCAGGGTAAGCAAATTCCTAAAGTATCAAACACATGGGGTTTATGGGCTAAATCTAGACAAGTTTAAAGTACATCCCTACTATGATGTGTGGCTGTTCATATCAAAATAATCTAGGGAATGTAGTGTAAAAAAGTTGATAATTTTTGGGGCTTACCAAGTAAAAACTGTCAGGGCCACATGGGGTGGCTAACTCTTTCCCTGTCAGAAGGGTTTTGATTCTTACATATGTTAACGCTACTGTCATACACAAAGCATACAGTTTCATGGACATGCCATCAGTCCACAACAACACATAGACAAAAATTAGATCAAATGGGCACATATGAGACCGGGTTACTGACTCATTTAGTGGTTCACAAGGAGCTGCTCGACCTCTTGTTTCTCTGGAGGTAGGTAATTTGGTGATTCTGATCAAAGGGTGGCTGAACACATGATCTCTGTCAACTTCTAATGTCAAGGACTGGATGAGAAAGGCCAACTAACAGCTTATCAACTTTACAGAAGTTTGATGCAGCAATCTCAATATAAATTTCAGACATGCTTCCACCACAATACCTAGTAAATAAACAGGCTAAGCACTTCACACTCCCACACCAGCAGCCAGTCTAACACTCTTCAACTACAATGTGCCCCACCCAATCCATAATGAGCTCTGAGCACTGATAACTGACCGCATGTGAAATAAGAGCATCATGTATGATGCTCTATTATTGTTGTTATAAAGAGCATCATGCAATCTCACAGTACTGGCGGTGTTACTGCTGAGGGAGCGCCAATTAATGCATTGGGGACTAGCTGTGAGCGGTTTCCTACGTAATGAGACACACTGAGCACAAATTTGATGCTTACTTCACGTGCTAATTTATCTTACTGCATAATTTTGCACCAACTGCTTCATATATCTCACAATATAAGTACGTACGACACTACCAACACGTAGGACCAGGGTAATAGAGGACGACAACCGCCCAATCTGTTGTGTGTAAGAGGTTGTGTGTGCCGGAAGACTGAAAATAAACAATAATGATGCCAGATTCAAACATGCAGTTAACACTTTTGAATAAGAAAACACCCTAGAAAACTGATAATACTTCAGAACTGCTAGATTATTCAACAGGCCTGCTACCATACAGGCCTCATCGTAACCTGACCATTGCAGCGTCAGTTTTTGGGATCAGAAAAGTGGAGGATGGCAAAAGTGAGGAGGGGGGGCAGTTGAGTTAATTTTGAGCATAGGCGGACCCAGGGGAAGCAAAATGGGAGGTTCCCCCTGATCGA
Source organism: Lepas anatifera (assembly GCA_034440635.1). Classification (NCBI taxonomy): domain Eukaryota; kingdom Metazoa; phylum Arthropoda; class Thecostraca; family Lepadidae; genus Lepas; species Lepas anatifera. The sequence goes on from JAOTON010001371.1 coordinate 87,562, forward strand.
CCTTTGGCGCCCCCTAATATGGTCACGGTGCCCCCTGAAAGAGCAATGGCCCTCCTGAAATGTTGTTTCCCCACCCCCCCCAGGATACGAAAATCGGTGCCCACCGTTTGGATTTTGAGCCCACTCGATAGATTTTACCGGTCAAAACTGGCGCCACCTGTTGTGGATGCCGCCCCTGGAAATCCCCCCTCCCCCCGGCCGTAACGCGCATCGCATGGTGCAGACCCTTTCATGAAAAAAACAGAATCTTTGGTGCCAGATGTTTTGTCAGAAAATACTACGGCCTTTCCGAAAATACCGACGATAAGTAACGTGCAATAATATAAAATCATTTTTCTTGTTTAATCGCCGATTGTGATATTCATGGCTCATTCCTTACATTGTTTGTCGGCATTCATCTCGGACATTTCTTGATAAAACATCTGGCACCAAAATCTCTCGGATTTTCAAGAGGTCTAGACCAGAACCTTGGTTTTGATCCGCCCTTTGTACGTCCGCCGCTGCTGTTCCAAGAAATGAGCTGAAACCACACCACTTTTGAGAAGCACGAGCTAAAAAGCGTGTTCTTGTCCCTGAGATACGCCTCCGTTGTTGAAATAGTAGCGCCGAATCTAACAGCTATGTGGCAAAGAGACCGCCCCTGAACAGCGCTTTCTTTTTCGCCTGTAGATGTACGGAAAACGCTTTGCTGATGTAGAACGTATTTCGCAATTGCAGTTAAACACAAGCAGCAGTCGCTACTGCACCATAAATGAGACGAAGCTGAGACAGTAAAACCGTTTTTCGAATACGCCAACCTCGATTAACACGCGCATTGACGGGGGTCTGAGCCACCTTCGCATTGACGGGGGGGGCGGGTACCCGCCCCCTAAGATCTCGAGAACCACGGTAGGTAGCGAAAAACGGTAAACGGCGTTGGGCTGCCCATCCACTTCTCCATCGAAAACATTTGAACCATTTTTTTGTCAGGTCACATTTAAGGTCACGAGAGGTCAAAACATGCCCGTCATAGGGATAACATGTAAATTCAGTTTTTCGGCCGTTAAATCTGAACAAGTAAAGATAGAGCAAAACGACTTAAACTGTATGAATCCTCTTAGCAAGCCGAATCGAATGATATATAATTTGACCTTGCTAGGTCAAATCAAGGATTTGACCTGACCTGAGGTCAGGTCAGGGTCAAATTATATAAAATGCATATCATTAGAACCGCAAAGCCCAGGCGAGTCTAATGCAGCTAAAATAAATAATCTATCGCCATCCGTTACTGAGTTATTCCGTAAAAACCATTTTTCCCATGTATTTCCAATGGAGAGGTCATGCCTCGTACCTGACCTTAGGTCATCGATATCAAAAATACCGGAACATATTTTAGAGAACTCGGTGGGGCCATTATGTGATATGAGTTTCAATCGGATAAGTTCACCCTGCTCCGACTTATGCTATCTTAAACTTTTTTTTGAGGTCGGGTCACTTGACCTGTAATGGTGACCTGACCTGAGATGACCTAGCCTTAAAATTTTCACAGAAGTTGTAAAAATGATGAGGGAAAAGGTATACCAAGTACGGCGGCGCTACGCGCCGCCGTTTTTCTGCTATCTCCGAAAAACCCGAGGGGGGCGGGTACCCGCCCCCCCGTCAATGCGCGTGTTAATTCTGCGATGGAGTGAGCAACACCACCGTGGTAAACACAGCAGTGGCCCTGCCATCTAGTGACAGATTTTACAACCAAAACTTGGCAATTTCACCGTTCAGTAAACACTATTAGAGGCGAGTTTTCATGAAGTGGTAAGGACTAAGCGAACAACAAGCGGCATCCACACTCAAATTTGACTATATAATAGCCCAAAACAGTCCAGGTATTATCATCGAACAAGCCAGGGAGTACATATATCAGATTATCCTCTGTAACAGAAAAAATAACCATCTCTCACCAGACACAAACTCTTGGGGTCGAGTTGCTTCCAAGCGTTCCGCGAGAACCCCTCCTGCCACCAGCCAGTTTGTCTATGAGGCAGCGCACGAGCACACATCATCACCGTCAGTTCCGCAGTTCGTCTTTCCGAGACCTCAGCACGTGTAAAACAGTCCACTAACCGATCACGCGGCCTAGCTCGCGGCGGCACCCTGCTTGGTCTTGATGAGCTCCCTCAGGTTATTCTCCGACTCCTTCAAGCTCTTTTCCAGGTACGTCTTGTTGGCCTGGGACGACATAGTGCGATTATGATAGGAAAACGAAGCACAATTGCGGCACATGGCGCTACGCTAAGGAGCTTGATAACGGGTTAGCATGGGGCCACGTTTCAGCATTTAACATTCAGCCCGAACAAAGTTTGGAGATACCATACCTCCAGTTTGGAGATTTTCTCCTTGTGGCCGGCCTGCTTCTTCTCCAGATTTTCCCTCACGGTTGCCACGTCATTCAGGATGAACATACGACCAACTCCGTCATAAACCCGCGTGTCCGCCGGAACAGCCTGTGGTACAAGTTACGTCACAGTGACGTCATCGCCTCCCACAAGCGAACCCGCCAGCTCTTCCCGGGGACAGTTTGGTCAGGATGGCGTGATCGTAGGGTAAGCAAGATAAGCGAGGACCACAGCGTAGCTGGATCTTGTGTTTCACTGACGATAAACAGGGACAGCATCAGTATTCCAGGTTCTACGTACTATAAGCTCGGACACAAGTTCAAATTGGCTTCATGTGCACAACAGATACGAATCATCGATGGCGGCTCAACTCTCGGTCAGAATGTCAGCTTTTTATACTTGCAGAATAAAGGTACACTCTCCCTTGAACGTCAGTTGGGATTGGATACATTCAAACCTTTTAATTCATCTTCAATGCTACGTTTGGTGAGCCAAATGTAAGTACAACTACTCCATTCGAATTTACCCCACTCCTCTCCGTCAAAAATGTAGTCGCTCCACTTTTGAAGCCGTGCTCGACTCGAGCCACCTCCTTGACCATGACTGCTGAGCAATCAGCACCAAATTTGAGCTCTAAAACTCATCTCGCGAAACATTCAGCCATTAAAGGGAATGTGGCACCTTGGTCGAATCCTGGAGTTTAGTGTAATTAGGGATACTTTTAGCCGAAAATCATGGAACCGTCCATGATTTCTCTAAAAAATGTACAATAAGCTCAATATTTTGATTTTTAAGATGTGCCTCTAGGGAAAACAATAAATAACAATCACTATCATATTCAATAGGCTTCAAGGGCTTCAATTGGCTGATACTCACTGTGACGTTAGCATATGTCCTCACACTAACAACTGACAACTGTAGCCTGCTGCTTATGGTACATGAGGGGTATATTTCAGGTAGTTTATAGCTTTTCTCTGCGGAAATTTTGAGTTTCAAAACAAATGATACATAGAGTATCGGGTTTTCCGGCGTGCTTTACAGCTTGGTTATCTCAGTTAAAATCACATTATGAAGGTACCACATTCCCTTTAACAAGTCTGGCAACACCGGCAGCACCTGCTATCCGCCTGGAAACCCTCACCTGCATCTCCTTATCGGTGAGCTGTGCGTGTGTGATCTGCCTCTTCAGTGTCTCAATCTGCATGTCAGCCAGCCGAATCGACTGGTTCGTATTCTGCATCTTGATCTGCAGGTCCATAAAGGCCTGCAGGAAAATGGCAGAGGGTTATGCTGTGAACTTGTATGGTTAAAAAGTGAGAGAGAGAGAGAGAGAGAGAGAAGAGAGAGAGAGTGAGTGAGTGAGTGAGTGAGTGAGTGAGTGAGTGAGAGAGAGTGAGTGAGTGAGAGAGAGAGTGAGAGAGAGTGAGAGAGAGAGAGTGAGAAAGAGAGTGAGAGAGAGAGTGAGAGAGAGTGAGAGACAGAGACAGAGACAGAGACAGAGACAGAGACAGCGACAGAGGCAGAGGCAGAGGCAGAGACAGAGACAGAGACAGAGACAGAGACAGAGACAGAGACAGAGACAGAGACAGAGACAGAGACAGAGACAGAGACAGAGACAGAGACAGAGACAGAGACAGAGACAGAGACAGAGAGAGAGAGAGAGAGAGAGAGAGAGAGAGAGAGAGAGAGAGAGAGAGAGAGAGAGAGAGAGAGAGAGAGAGAGAGAGAGAATTAAGACCAGCTATATACCCCTTTTCCCAAAGGCAAAAACTGTTTCGGGGCAACTAAATCATTATACGTGGTTTGCTCACCTTTTTAAGTTCCATGTCCGGGCCCTGAGCGCTTGACATTTTTCAGACTTTCTTCGATGATAATGAAAATCTGTAAACTTCTTCGGGAAAAAGTGTTTTGTTATGATCAAGAGCTGGGTTGACGACTGAGATGATTTCAAATATTGTGTGTGAGATTTAGCAGGAAATCACAACTCCACCGCAGGCTGGCACTCTGAAAACGGCAATCAGAAAATTTAAAAACATTCTACTCATTATACCTTCCCACGACACGTCACGATTAAGCGAATGAAATGGAAGAGCATACATATATATCAAGCCTCAGTGTCGGTTGAGTGTCCCACCATTCTTTGCAAATAGCTTGATAACAATGAATGGGCAACAAAGAATGTTTTCGTACATACGTCAATAAACTTCACAAAGAAGTGTCAAGGCCATAGCAGAATGACTAGCTTGGGGAGATAACATTAAAAACAAACAGCACCGCATTACAGCATACTACGTCAAATAAGGAAGACAAAAAAACCATAAGCGATGCAATATCACGGACCACCCAAAATGGTTCGGTTCGGGGAAGCTGGCGAGGGCGACCACCAGGCGAGGGAGTGCTGCGGACTTCTGATCCACCAGACACGCACCCAAACCGAACCCGTAGTGAAGCCGACGTGAGAGTCTCTGCGGGAGCTGCCACTACATACATGGCCATGACTAATGGTTTACATAGGGTTTGTTCCAGCGTTTCTTCTGACCTTCTCAAACTTCCTCACAAACGAGTAGGGTGTTCTCATCTGGCTTCCTATTGGACAGTAGAATTCAGTAAAACGTTTTACCTCTACTGGCGGATATTTGAGGTCTTTTTTATTACATCATTACTTCAAACATTGTTGTATCCATCCATTTCCCAGAACAATAACACATATAACGGTATCGCAATAAGCATTGCCTACCGGTTGTCACGTTGCTGACAGCGGTACATTCTGGGGTGGATTACTTGAGGAGGTTAGAGGAGGCGCTGGAATAAGGCCATAGTAAAACCAACGAGTCTATGTGCCCGGGGACCAACCACACGACGGAGCAGCGGCAGGAAACGCGACAAAATAGAGAGCGAGGTTATAGGGTCCCAGACGCCACAGCGAGGTGTCCCGGCGGTCGTAGGCCGCGCTACCGGGATCGAATCGCTAGGGGGCACATGTTGGGTTCTTAAATCTCTAGGGGGTGTCGGTTGGGTTCTCTAGATAGTCGCAGACAATGGCGACGATCAGGGGCTGGGTGCAGGGAAGGAGGAAAGCTTATTCTGGGGGCAGGAAGGAGAGCACTGGCGGACGCAGGAGCGTTGTTTGGAGGGAGGGGCGGGGGCGCAACCCGGGAAAATGGTAAAAACATTGTTTTTTTAAGAAAATAGGCCAAAATTTCGCCATTTTGAGGAATCCGCTAGTAAAGGAGGGCAGCTTATTGGGTGACCAGGCAAGATGGTTGACAGCTTTTCTGGTGGTTATGCTGAGTGTAATGATGGCTAAAAGAAAGCTCCTTGGAGTAGCCTAGCGCTCAAGTGGAAGCTGCTTCACATCAAGCCAAAGAGATGGAAGGCTCTGCATCTGTAGATGCTGTGCATGAAAATGCTGCTTGTAACACAGGTGGATGCTGTAGCAGCTAGAACCACACAGCATCCCACCCCAGCTGCCCGACAGCCAGACAGACATATATTTTTTCAATACACGTTATGCTATCGCATATCATAAACAGGCGATTGGCACAAAAGTGCAGTATATGCACTTGTTACGAGGTACCTTTCGCGTTGTCTTCTTTCTTCATGTTCGCATGTTCGCCGCCGAGGGAGCCCCCCGCTATCCCGACCAGCAGCTCAGACAAGTGCCACATGTGTTCTAATAATCTAGCACCGCCATCCCACGCCACGCCGCACCGCCACCGCCACCAACACCGCCACCAACACCGCCACCAGCATCGCCTCAAACGCCGCGTTAACCCCCTCTGTGCCAGCTGTTTAAGCTACATGCCACCAGTGACGGATCTAGGATTTCGTTAAGGGGGGGCCCAGGCTCGGAGGGCGCCGAACCTGGGGGGCGCCGAACCTGAGGGGCGCCAATTTCAGTGGCGGATCTAGCCGGTCGGTTTGGGAGGGGCAAACCAAAGTCGAAAAGCAAAAAAAAAAAAACGTCACGCAGTAAAAAGCTGCGCTACCAATATCACTTTCCCGTAGAATTTTGGGTATTTGAGGCGAAAAGCCAAAAAAACTTCACGGGGTGAAAAATATGGGCTCGAGATACTTCTTCCTATCCAAGGCTGGCTATACTATGCCTTGCTATACTATGGAGGTCTGGCTATACTATAACTGAGAATTATTGATATTTACTCCATGATTCTGATGAAGGGCTGTGCCCGAATATATAATCTTCAGTGTTTCTTACATTTCCGGATTCGAGGGGACAGGCCAGGGAACATCTTATCAACTTATGTTCTGTTTGAAGTTGAGAGTTGGAACACCAAAATCTTGCTTATAAACTAAGAAGGAGTAGGGGAAAAAGGAGGTTGATCGCTTTGGGGGGCGAAAACGCAGTTTTGCCCCGAGCTTTTTCGTTTGGGGGAATGCGTTTTATCCCCTCCCCCTCGGATCCGCCACTGGCCAATTTACCACCAAAAAGGCGGCCAGTGTCAATGAAGAACGCGTTTAAAAAAGGATTTGTACATGCTTATTTTCATGAAAGCTTCCTCTTAGTGAGGACATGTTCACGTTTACCATCAAGCATATTTCGGGCCAGCTAACGACTGGTACCGTGGTAGAAAATGCTGAAAGCACCCACTGACACTAACTGGAGCGCGATGAGCAAATAATATAGTTATATTCGGTCATGGTAAAAACTGAGGTGTCGTATCCAGCACCTCCACTTATCACAGTTGTCCTGACTAACGGCTCAATACTGAAATACCCGATTGACGCTAACCTGAGCCTCATAGGCCGCAGAACCTCTGCGGGCCTGGGCCCCTGAGTTTTCGGTGACTTCGATGAGTTTATATCGAGTCCCCTCAGCTGATCTGGGACCGCTTTAGTGAACCAGGCTCTCACACTGAACTTGAAACCTATATGTCGCCGCTGAAGCCTATTAAGCTTTTTGGGGCCCTTTTATTGATATAGGGCCCCCTCAACCGGTCCTGGGCCCTCTGAGCTAAAAGCTGGAGCTCTGAGCTCTGAGCCCCAAGCTGGATTAGTGTCCCTTAAGCTGGTCAGGGTCCCCTGGGTTGGTATTGTTTTCGTTTAACTGATATAGATCCCTTCAGCTTGTTTGGGGCCCGTTGTGCGTATCTGGGCACTAGTTCGTCCAGGCACCCAGCTAGTCTGGCCCTATTAGGTTTATGGGCCTTCTGAGCTTCTGCAGGTTCCCCTCAGAGTGTCTGGGCCCCATGAGTTGAAAATTGGACCCCTGGGTTAGTTTTGGGTTCCTGAGCTTATTTAGAAACCGTTTAAATAGGTAGGCACCCCACGCTGGTCTTGAGAATCCTGTGTTGGCGCTGAGGTCAAATGAGCTCGTCGGGGGCCCTTATCTGGGGCCCCCCTTAACTGGCACGGGCCCCTCAGCTGATTTTGGAGACCCAAAATCCCTCCTACCGGATTCCGCCCACGCCAGATTTCCTGACTCCCTGAGGGCCCCTGGGGGCCATTGGGGATTTTTCCCGCGATCAGCGCTAGGGCCCCCTCCCCGAGACAAAGCTTACAACATGTCTCTGTGTATATACTCTAGCATCTGCCAGAGTTGAGCTAGAATCATTTTTAGGCACACTTCGCTTCCTCTCGTTACGGCGAATCATCAAATAATGCATAATATGACTATACTAGGTCAAAACATAAAAATGACCTGACCTAAGCCTAGGTCAAGGTTGCCATCTAGCCTAGCATAGTCAGTATGCATATGAATCAACTCACAATAGCAATAAAAAATGGTATCAAAATACGGGTTTTATCAATATTTCCTGCAAAGCAATTAACCCAAGTCTTAAAACCTGCTTAGGAAGCCCCAGATGAACTCTCAGAGGTAACATGTCTAAACTTGCAACATCAACCGATAAAGAGGCCTAGGATACCATGATTTGGGGAATCCGAAGGTATTCCAAGCGGCGTCTGCAGACATAGAGCAATTTTTCGGCAAATTTCCGTTTTACCCCATGCATTTTCAATGGAGAGGTCATGATTCGTACCTGTCCCTAGGTCATCGATGGGAAAAATCCCGCAATAAATGTATTAGTACTTTTTGGGCCCATTATATGGTACAAGTTTGAATTCGATAGATTCACCCTTTTCTTACTTACGCCAACTTAAACATTTTTTGGGGTGAGGTCACATGACCTGCACTGGTGACCTGACCTGAGATGACGCAACCTTAAATTTTGAGGGAAAGTTGCGGAATTTATCAATGATAAGGTGTGACAAGTACTGTGTCGCTTCGCGCCGACGTTTTTTCGTGCCACTGGGAGACCTCGAGGGGTGTTCAAGCACCCCCCAACGGGCCGGAACGGGGCGCGAATACTCTAGAACAGGGCTGAGGCCAAAAGGGAAGGCTCTAAACAATGTCTGCAATTTTTGGGTTCAAGGTCCTTCAAGGTCATTGACCTATTACGGCACAACCCAACATATTATGCCTAATTTACGCTATAACTAGCGCTGTGCCCAAGCTTACCAATGACCTTTGATCAAGCCTTGATCATCAAGGCCAGTGACCTTTAAAATCGACCTGTATCCTTGATCTAAACACTGAATAACCTTTACTTTGATATAATAACATACGTCATAATAGGAATCGTAACATTATGCAACGTCATTTAGGGGCTGTCCAGGAGTACCTGTGCTCATCAGGGACACCTATGCTCTCTGGGGGGGGGCCCTTGCTTCGATGAGGCACCTGTGCCACCCAGGGGCGCCTTCGCTCCCCAATGGACGCAACCTAGCTATCCAGGGGCATCTTTGCTGTTCCGGGGGTGCCTTTGATACTCAGTGCCCAAGGGGAGCTTTTTCTTATCCAAGTTCACCTTGGTATTGAGGGGCGTATTTTTATTCAAGGTAACCTATACTACCCAGTGGCGCCTACCCTATGCAAGGGGCGCTTAGGCTATCCAGGGGGCGGCACTTTGCTATGCATAGGGCGCCCTTATGCTCTCCATGGGCACCTCATTTAGAGGGTGCCTCTGATATTCAGGGGCGCTTTTCCTATCAACAGGGTACCTGTGCCATCTTGGGGCTATTCTTATCAAGGGACGCTGCTGTTATTCAGGAATACCTACACCACTGTCGAGGGTCGCCTTTGCTACCCAGAGGCGCCTTTACTTCTTAGGAAATTTGGCGCCCGTGCTTTAAGGAGTGCTTCGGCATCGATTGATTGCTCTATTATTGGGCTTAGGTGCACGTGAACCTTGAGCTCATGTAGCGCCCATATTGTTGCTAAGGAACGCTTATGCTATCAAAGGGCGCCTTTACTATCCAGGGCCGCTGTTTTATTCAAGGCAGTCTGTTCTATCCACGGGCATCTGATATTTCGGGGGCGGTGCCTAGGTTATTCAGGAGGCGGTTTTTTCTCTACAGAGGCGCACTATTGCTTTCCAGGGGCGCCGTTACTGCCCAGGGGTGTCTTTCTATCCAGGGGCGCATATGCTGTCTAGGTGTATTTTTCAATCACAGACATGATTGAAATACATGCCCCTACGTTATCCTGGGGTGCTTTTTGTCTCCGGTGAGGCGGTATTTTTCTCTTCCGGGCACCAGTTTATCCAAGGGCACCTATGCTGTCCAGAGAACCTTTGTTATCTAGGGCTGCCTTCGCTGTTAAGGGGCACCTTTGCTACCCAAAGGGAGCATTTTACTTTCCTGGAATTTCCATCTAAGGGGAACATATGCTCTCTTGGAGCGCCTTTTGGAGCGCCTTTTGCAAACATGGGGCGCACTTTTCTATCCAGGTGCGCCTTTGCACTTGAGGGGGCGCCTCTGCAATCCAGGAGGAGCCCAAAATAGATGGAGAATAAAAATTCTGAAATAAGGCGCTCGAACACTGAAATAAAGTGCCTAGTTATCAGAAAGAGGCGCTCATCTGCTGAGCGGGGAGGACTGCTGGTTGGTGAGGGCAGCGTTCTCGGAAACGGGGCGCACATACTGAAAAAGGCACCCGGTTGCAGCGATGGAGCACTAAGCCTTCAGTTATGGGTTAATTAAATGTGGTTAATAAAGGCAGTCCATGCTCAAATTGAGCGCTGGAGCCCTGTAACAGAGCGCGCAACTGTCGGACAGGTGTGCCAAACCATAGACAGAAGGGCAGCTGAAGATGGAAAGGGACACCTATGATATCCTGGGGGCGCCTGTACTCTCAGGTGAGGCGCTTGTTTTCTTTCTCAGGCGCCTAGTTTATCCATGGCCGCCTATGCTGTCCAGATAATCTATTTCAAGAAGGGTTAACTTTGCTGTCCAGGGGCGCCTTTGCTATCCAAGGGCGCATATGATATATGTAGGGCGCTTTATGCGGAGGGCGCCTAAGCTGTCCAAGGGCGCCGTCCTAACCAAAGGCCGCCTTTCACTTCCCTGAAGTGCCTATTTCTATGTAAGGAGTGCATATATTATCTAGGAGAGCCCTTGATATACGGAGACGCCTTTTTGTCCAGCGGCGCCTTTGCTCTTGAGGGGCGCTGCTCCAATCCAGGGTAGCTGAAGATGGATAAGGGACATCTATGTTATACAGGGGGAGCCTGTACTTTCCAATGGGGCGCTCATTTTCCTTCTCAAGCACCTAGTTTATCTAGGGAGCGCATAGGCTATCCAAAGGCGCCTTTGCTTTCGAAGGGGTGCCTTCCTAGGGGCGCCTTTGCTATCCAGGGGCGCCTTTGCTGTCCAAAGCCATTGTGTTATCCAGGGTTGTCTTTGCTGTCCAGTGGCGCCTTTGCTATCTAAAAGTGCATATGATATCCGTCGGCGCTTTATCCAGTGGGCGCCTGGACTATCAAAGGGCACTTGTTCTATCCAAGGGTTGCATTTATTTTCCTGAAGTGCCTATTTCTATCTAAGGGGCTCCTATTCTGTCCAGGGCACTTATGTTTCCCAGATTTGCCTTTGCTGTCCAGGGACGCCTTTGCTATCCAAGGGCACCTTTCTTAACCAAGGGGCGCATTTTGCTTTCCTGGAGCGCCTATTCCTATCTAAGGGGCGCGTATGTTATCTAGGAGCGCCTTTGATACCAGCAGGCGTCTTTTTTGTCCAGGGGCGCCTTTGCTCTTAGGGGGCGCTGCTCCAATGCAGAGCAGCTGAAGGTGGATAAGGGACATCTATGTTATACAGAGGGCGCCTGTACTTCCCAGTGGGGCGCTCGTTTTCCTTCTCGGCCTCCTAGTTTATCCAGGGGGCGTCTAGGCTATCCAAAGGCGGCTTTTCTATCGAAGGGGTGCCTTCCTAGGGGCGCCTTTGCTACCCAGGGGCGCCTTTGCTGTCCACGGCACTTGTGTTATCCAGGGTTGTATTTGCTGTCCAGGGGCGCCTTTGCTATCCAAGGGTGCATATGACATCCGTAGGCGCTTTTTCCAGTGGGAGCCTAGGCTATCAAAGGGCGCCTTTTCTACCCAAGGTGAGCATTTTATTTTCCTAAAGCGCCTATTTCTATCTAAGGGGCGCTTATGCTGCCCAGGGCACCTATGTTACCAAGATTTGCCTTTACTGCCCAGGGGCGCCTTTCCTAGCCAAGGGCGCATATGATATCCGTAGGGCGCTTCATCCAGGGGGCGCCTAGGCTATCCAAAGGCGGATTTTCTATCGAAGGGGTGCCTTCCTAGGGGCGCCTTTGTTACCCAGGGGTGCCTTTGCTGTCCACAGCACTTGTGTTATCTAGGGTTTTCTTTGCTATCCAGGGGCGCCTTTGCTATACAAGGGTGCATATGGCATCCGTAGGGCGCTTCTTCCAGTAGGCGCCTAGGCTATCAAAGGGCGCCTTTTTCTACCCAAGGTGAGCGTTTTATTTTCCTAAAGCGTCTATTTCTATCTAAAGGGCGCTTATGCTGTCCAGGGCACCTATGTTACCAGGATTTGCTTTTTCTGCCCAGGGGCGCCTTTCCTAGCCAAGGGCGCATATAGTATCCGTAGGGCGCTTCATCCAGGGGGCGCCTAGGCTATCTAAAGGCGGTTTTTCTATCGAAGGGGTGCCTTCCTAGGGGCGCCTTTGCTACCCAGGGGCGCATTTGCTGTCCACAGCACTTAGGGGTGTCTTTGCTGTCCAGGGGCGCCTTTGCTATCCAAGGGTGCATATGACATCCGTAGGGCGCTTTTTCCAGTGGGCGCCTAGGCTATCAAAGGGCGCCTTTTTCTACCCAAGGTGAGCATTTTATTTTCCTAAAGCGCCTACTTCTATCTAAGCGGCGCTTATGCTGTCCGGGGTACCTATGTTACCAAGATTTGCCTTTGCAGCCCAGGGGCGCCTTTCCTAGCCAAGGGCGCATATGATATCCGTAGGGCGCTTCATCCAGGGGGCGCCTAGGCTATACAAAGGCGGCTTTTCTATCGAAGGGCTGCCGTCCTAGGGGCGCCTTTGCTGTCCACAGCACTTGTGTTATCCAGGGTTGTCTTTGCTGTCCAGGGGCGCCTTTGCTATCCAAGGGTGCATATGACACCCTTAGGGCGCTTTTTCCAGTGAGCGCCTAGGCTATCAAAGGGCGCCTTTTTCTACCCAAGGTGAGCATTTTATTTTCCTAAAGCGCCTACTTCTATCTAAGGGGCGCTTATGCTGTCCGGGGTACCTATGTTACCAAGATTTGCCTTTGCTGCCCAGGGGCGCCTTTCCTAGCCAAGGGCGCATATGATATCCGTAGTTCGCTTCATCCAGGGGGCGCCTAGGCTATCCAAAGGCGGGTTTCTATCGAAGGGGTGCCTTCCTAGGGGCGCCTTTGCTACCCAGGGGCGCGTTTGCTGTCCAGGGGCGCTCTTTCCTATCCAAGGGTGCATATGACAAATGACATCCGTAGGGCGCTTTTTCCAGTGGGCGCCTAGGCTATCAAAGGGCGTCTTTTTCTACCGAATGTGAGCATTTTATTTTCCTAAAGCGCCTATTTCTATCTAAGGGGCGCTTATGCTGTGCAGTTCACCTATGTAACCAAGATTTGCCTTTGCTGCCCAGGGGCGCCTTTCCTAGCCAAGGGCGCAAATGGTATCCGTAGGGCGCTTCATCCAGGGGGCGCCTAGGCTACCCAGGGGCGCTTCATCCAGGGGGCGCCTAGGCTACTCAAGGGTGCATTAGTTCCCCATGGCGCAATCTTGCTATCTAGTGGCGCCTTTTTCTTTGCCGGGGCGCTTTTGTTAGCTTTCTAAATTTCATCTTCAACATTTTACTGGGGCGCAAAAGACCAGTAAAGGCGTCTAGTGTTTGGGCAGGGGCGCTTTTCCATGGTTTTAAGGAGTATGTGTTCATTCAAGTGGAATAAGTGGTATCTACCACCTTGGCGCACAAAATGGGTACAGGCGCGCCGCTCATATCGGGCGCCTTCGGCGCCCGATATGAGCTGAGCTTTACTGGGGCGCTTCGGAGCTAAGGGGGGGCCCGGGCCCCTGGGCCCCCCTTGGATCCGTCACTGCATGCCACATGTGCAAGACAACAGGACATTTTGCAGGGTCTGCAAAGTCTCACAAGAATCAGTCTGCAACCAATATCTGTCACATGCAAGTGGTGCTGCGGCAAAGTGTCATATGCTTTTTGACACTGGTGTGCAAGCATCATTGTTACCACTGAGCTTAATAATAATAATAATAATAATAATAATAATAATAATAATAATAATAATAATAATAATAATAATAATAATAATAATAATAATTGTTGGGGTTTAACGACGCACCAACTGCCAGGGTCATACGGCGTCGCCAACTCTCAACCTTTTGGAAGGGATTTTGGGGATCAGATCCCTTCCAGGTTGATGCAGCCCTCTTCATGAAGAGGGCCGCATCAATATGCGACTACAGTGTCATAAAAACCAACTAGCCCCACAGTATATGTCGTGAAGGATGCAATCCCCATCTCTGGGAGCGATGTGCTGACTCACCTTGACATAAAGGTGTCACTGTCAGGTGTGCACATGAAACACCAGAATACCATCAAAGGGTCTGTCCAGAAGCCAAAGGTAATGTCTGGTTTTACTACAGTATGGCTTGGTGCGAGGGGTCTTCTGCTTAGTGTTTGTGATAACATGAACAAGGAACTGGAAGTGATAAAGCTCATCCACATCAACGAGGAAGCAGAAGCACCAGAACGGTTGATTCCATACACAGTCTATGCTCAAGTGCTGTGAAAATAGCACTTAATGAACTCAATGACACCATGATGTATCGAGATGATATATCCATCCGTGTATCCATCCGTGGGGGCGACGCCTTTAGGGGCATCGCGGGACCGAAGGTGATTGCACGAGCACCTATTCGCTTCTCCGGAACGGAACAACCTTGGTAGTAAATTGTTTGGTGACGTCTGCACGTGCAAAACTTGCACCCTCCAGTTTTTAGTTCACAAATCCCCCACAGAACAGTTCGGCAGAAAAAGACAAATTGGTATCTCCGGAACGGAGGACCCTCGTGAGACTCCCTTTGTCACGTGACCACGTGCAAAAGTTCCACCTTGCTGACTTTAGCTCATAACATAACCCCTACATACCAAATTTCAGCCGAATCGCCCCGCTGGATAGCGCAATCAAAGCGATTTTGACCATTTGCAATCACCTTCGATGATTAATTTTAATGGCCATCTTGGACGCTGTCCCGAGGCAGACCCCTACGCTTCGACCTTTAGTAGTTTTAGAGCCAGGGTGAGGAAATATGTTAAAGCTCATCCATTTTAGGCTTCTTATCGTATTTTATGCCGTTTTTCATGTCTTAATGTATTGCAGTGTTTCTGATGTATTTTCATTTGCTTCATATTCATAGCTTCGTGTATATTTTATATCGAGTGTTTTATATTACTGTTGCAGGAATAGGTTGCATTACATTGTTACACGGTTGCATTGTAAATATTCATTGGTGTGCTGTTTTATTGCTTGACTTCAGCTGTAATTGGGTTTTCACATACCTGTTGCTGATAAGCCTGAATAAATGAAATGAAATGAAATGAAATGCACCATGACTCATATCATGGTGGGCAGTCCAATACGCATCATATTACAGATCATATCTATATTATATAGCATAGCAGACCACTCGACGACCGAACAAGGTCGTCAAGGCCCAAAGACCAATGGATTCAAGACTAGCTTAGACATTGGGCGGAGCTGAAGTTTAAGGCTCCAGGCTGTACAGGCACGGTTCATGACCAGAGCTCGATGAGACAGGGCAGATCAGGCACGTTGCGTGCCTTAACCTTCGCCCGGGTGGGGTCTTTTTAGACCCCCCTGGGGTTTTTCCGAAGTGACCAAAAAACGGTGGCGCAGAGCGCCGCCACACTTAGTCTAGCTGTTCCTTCGTCATTTTTACATCTTTCCTGAAAATTTTAGCTCAAGGTCATATCAGGTCAGGTCACCAGACCAGGTGACTTCACATTAAAAAATGCTTAGGACTGCATAACTAAAAGGAGGGTTAATCAATCAAGTTAAAACTCATACCACATCTTGGGCCCACCAAGAGCTACAACATATGTTCAGGATTTTTGATATTGGTGACCTAAAGTCATGTGCACAGCATGACCTCCCCATTGCAAATACATGAGGAAAATCACAAAATGAGGTTTTCTCATTAAGTATAGATGGGATCAACTTCAAATATCGCTCATGACTTGCTCTTAGCAAATTTCTGAAGTTGATGCCAAAAATTTTGATTTGCGACCTTTGAAAGGTTACCTTAGATCAAATAAGCATTTTTGGTGTTTTACTCTATAAATTTTGAATAAACAAATATATAACTTTTATTTTGTCATCAAAGTGTTTGTACAGTCACTGCAAGCCAAATGATATATATCATGACTGTAACAGGTCAAGTTGGGTCAGACCGTAGACCTGGGTCAGGTAAAATTTTTAAATTTGACCTGGCATGGCAATATTACATATCGTTCAATTCAAATTGACAAGAGGATTGCAATGGTGCATCAACTATGGCTGTATCTTGTTTGGTTTGGAAGTTACTAGCAAAAAAGGAAACTCTCTTATGCATGAGTAGATATGGACATTCCCAAGAACATTCCCAATATTCAGTGACCTGTAGCTCCCTAGGCTTTGATCTGACCTTAAAATCATTGCCACTATAGTGAAAGAGCAACTCAAGAGCTTTCGAATGGTGTTAAAAAATGTTTCTAGCAATCATAGTTTCTGAGATATATGAAGTTTTCTTAGTACACCTCATATAAGTGATTTTGACCTATTTTGACCTCTGCTGACCTTGATAATGACCTGACGAGAAAAATGGCCAAGTATTTTCGATATCATTTTTGAAAAGCTTTCAATTGCCATTTTGCGCTTTTTTCTAGCTCACTTAGTTTTTTAGATTGTGGGGGTCTTTTTTAGCCCCCCCCACCAGAGCAAAGGTGGCTTGTAGCCGCCACCAGGGCAAGGGTTAAGAAGACCCGAAACATCTACTGTATGTATGGTACTATCTATTTTCTCCAAGGAGGCTAGGGCATGTTCCAGCGCCTCACTTAAACCTGATCTAACCTCCTCAAAGATTCTCCAAATCCAACCTCCTCTCAAATGAAAGGTGCTTTTTCAGAGCAGGTTAGAGGAGGCTCAATTATGGAGCACATTTTTCAATTCAGAAACTAAAATAAGTTGTTCTACAGAGAGAAACGACATTTGTGGGCAGCTAAAGGTTTCATTACACTGTTTTTTCTGTACCTATATCACTTTCACTATAGTACATTAAATGATCATTAGATGCCTTAATCAAATCTTGTTAGTTCCTTAGCTTCACCACACCTGCCATATTGGCGCGGATCAGGAACAATCAGCTGATATCTGCTCCCAAATTGTTCCAGCAGACACCAGTTTTTGCACCTGTTCTGATTTCCTCCAAGCTGCTCTCATCTTTTTTGTAAGGAGGCGCTAGAACAAACCCTAAGACTTAGTTCCAAAAGGCTTTTTTATTTCCATTTGATTTCTGGGCTTATGAAGACTGAAGGTGTCATCAGGATGGCGAATGGATCTCTCTAGAGGTCATGATCTCAGGCTAGAGAAGCAACAGGCGGTCAGGAGAATACATAGGCACCATATCACTGTACGGTCTCTGGATGCCTGGAACAGCCTGCCTGAACATGTGGTATCCTCGACTAGTCTGACCATGTTCAAGACTAGCCTGGATAAGTTGTGGCATAGGGATACTTTCAGGCACGAGTAATGGTACTTCACCTACCATATCCATTCAGATTCCATCAAAGTTATCAGAGAACTTTCCGAGACATAGTACTTGGAGTTACAGGCCCATTCCAGGCCTCTTCCAATTACACGAACTTCTACTTCAAAAGCAAAATACAATCTGGAAGGAACCTCAGATCAAGAAAATAATGGAGCCATCAATGCCTTAAAGTTGATGTGCCATCCTATGCCTAGGTCACAAAAGAGTGAATGTCTAATCTGACATAACCTACAAAACTAACGGGAATCACTCACACTGCAACAGAAATAAAAATACAGGTACCCTATTGGCAGCCCACACTGCTAGCTCGGGGCAAACATACAAGATGAGCGATTAATGAGAATCTCAATTTCCTCTTGGTTGATTAAATATTATGCCCAACAATATTTGATTCATTACCACTTTTTACTCTGACTGCGCCGGCCGGGTCCCCCATGGATGAATGAATAAAAGCAATTGACCCCGGGCACGCTCACCAGAGGCGCTAATGTGCCATCCAAGATGGCCGCGAAAGAAGGACTCCAAAGGTACACGTTAGTGGTAGAGGTGGGACTTTTTGGAAAAAGCTGGTCCCGGTCCCGGTCCCAACCAACATTTCTTGGCTCCGGCCTAGTCCCGGCAAGAAAGATGTGGTCCCGGCCTGGTCCCAGCAGCCTTTTTCCCACTTCAACTTATTGGCTTTTAAACATATTAATTTCTTATGGATTAAGAGCCAAACATATAAAGCATATTCATATCATCATAACATAAGCAAATCAACATAAAGTATGAACTAAAACTTCGGGAAATCCTTACCTATTTTCATTAAAAATGGCCACAATTATCTGACAATGCTCTCTGAGGAAACATTTGCATGTTAAACCCTTAAAAGGTACCTAAGAAACTATATGTCAATCCAAATTTAAGCTGTATCACACCTCCCTTTTGTCCATCCATAAACATTCAATCAATAAGCATACCTAAGTTGTATCAGGGAAGGCCAGGACTCAAATCAAATACCTTCAAGAGCCTGAACATCAAATCACCAAAGCACAGGAGCAATTTGACATATCACTTTTACAGTTACCATGTGACTAAACACTGTTTTTGACTGTTTATGAAGAATGATGCGAGTTGATACACTGAATGAGGGAACTGACAATTAATGTTTTACATACCTAGGTAGTTCTCCAAAAACAATTAGGTAATCCCCCACCTTCCTTCCTTCCTTCCCAATACACACAAACAACAGGGCTAATGCAAATGTCCATGCATGCATTTCCAAATATGGAGGCCAAGCAAGGGCCCGTGAGGCAGCAAAGCTATTAGCAAAAACTTTCTTCTTTGATTCGTGTCAAAACGGCATTTTATTATTTCAGGCAAATCAAAGTTGACAATTTTAATACCAATAACAGTATTTTCTTGTAAAGGACAGGAATTATAAAAGCAGCCGAGTGGCATCATCCAATCTCTTAGACTTTTCATCACCAGAAACTGAATATTACAACGTCCCCTTCACCCTAAAGGAGCTCGAAGTCTCGATAACCAGGAGTAATAAATCATCCCCCGGTCCGGATGGAATAAATTACTCTTTTTACTCGAATCTTTCAAATCAAAATCGCATACGATTGTTATCCTCAATAAACAACTTATGGGAAACTGATGCCTTCCCTCCTGGTTGGCTTCAAAGCATAGTTATCCCGATAATAAAACAAGGTAAAGATGAACTTTTGGCAACTTCTTATCGCCCAATCTCGCTTACGAATTGCTCTTGCAAAATAATGGAAAGAATGGTAAATGCCAGGCTAACTTTCTTTTTGGAATCTAACAAACTGTTGTCACCTTTTCAAAGTGGATTTCGTAAAAGCTTAAACACAAACTGCAACGTTATCAGACTTGTATCATCTGTCCAAAAAGGCTTCATTCACGGACATCCTACTGTCGCCACATTCCTAGACTTATCATCTGCGTTTAATAAGGTTCACAGAGGAACTGCGTTGATAAAACTCCATAAAATTGGCATTCGGGGCCACATGGCTCAGTTCATTAAAAACTTTTTGCAGGTCAGAACCTTCCAGGTAAAATGCAAGACAACATTTTCGGATCCACACACTCTTGATCATGGTGTACCACAGGGGAGTGTTCTATCCCCCAACCTCTTCTTACTGGCCATAAACGACATATTCGACGACGTACGGAGAAATTATCCGAGCGTCCATTGCTCCATGTTTGCTGACGATCTTGCCATCTGGACTACCCGCGAAACCTGTAGGGAATCTGGAGAAATAATACAGGCCGCACTGAGACTCATATCGCGTTGGTGTGACAGTTGGGGGTTTTCTCTTTCCCCTGCCAAATCAGCTACCTTGGTCTTTAAAAGGGGAAAAGCGGCAGACGATCTCCAACTAAAAATTAGAAATCAACCCATCCCGCAAGTTCAAACGTTCAAGTATCTAGGTATCATACTTGACACCCGTCTCACTTTCCACAACCACATCGAACAGCTGCGAATACGCTGCCTACAAAGAATTAACATACTGAAATGTGTTTCAGGTTCTTCCTGGGGAGCGGACCGAAAATCTCTCACACTCCTCTACAGCAGTCTTATCCGATCTGTGCTCGACTATAGTGCCCTTGTAATCTGTATAGTTTCTCCAACAAGTCGACAGCGTATAGAATCAATACAGTCCATGTGCCTCAGAATAATTACGGGGGCATTTCGGACCACCCCTGTGACTGCTCTTCAGGCCGACGCTAGCCTGCCTTCTTTAGAAAACCGTCAACTCTTCTTAGTCCTCCGATATTATTACCAGGTTATGAGCAGCCCGGACCATCCTGCTGCGTTCTGTATGACGCCTCATTATGTTTATAACGCCCGCCGGCCTCAAAAAACTATACGCTCTATTGCCACTGTAGTGCAGAACGCTCAGACTGAGATCGATATGCCCCTGGTGCACACCGCTCCCAAGCCACCCCCTCTAGCCTACTGGCTTCATCGTTTACCAGATATCCAATACCTTAATACTGAACGAAAGTCGCAAATAAATCCGACTGAAATATTGTCGGATTTCCACGCATACCAATTTGCTCATTCGGACTATACATTTATCTACACGGACGGATCTTTCCGGAACCAGCAAGTTGGATCTGCGGTTGTCTGGTTAAATTTGAAATTGACTTACCGACTACCAAACATTGCCTCCGTTTTACTGCAGAGCTGTATGCTATCAAAGGGCCATGATTCTCATCCGAGAATCACGAATTCCTTTTTCGATAGTATGCACAGACTCGCAATCGGCCCTTGGGGCCCTACAGTGCCCGGAGACCATAGATCATCCACTCGTCCACGATATTCTTCGGATTTTCTATACCCTTCCTCGTAGCCAAAACATGATCTTCCTATGGATTCCGGGTCATTGTTCTATTCCCGGCAATGAACAGGCGGATCAAGCGGCGAAACAGGCCTGTGTTCTGCCAAGGGTGACGAATATCAACATGCCTCTTTCGGATGTTTTTGGTGCATTGAGAGAACGTTTTTCATCCTATCTTCAACTAAAATGGGAAAACATACACTCTGATCACTTGTATGAAATTAAACCAAAACTATCTCCCTGGTGCACTAGCAATCAAACCACCAGGCTAAATGAAGTACTCCTATCTCGCTTACGCTGTGGACACACTCGATTAACCCACAGCTATCTCTTCGACAATAACCCTCCGCCGAACTGTGAAGGATGCGGCGCAAGGCTGTTAGGTAACGAAACGCTCATTGGCCTTGACACTAGCGGGGCTAGCCACCTGGTGGCAGGATACCGAAGCAGCTGAGCAGCCGAGACGCTAGTTCAGCAACTGGCCGCTAGAGGGGAAGCCGGCTGTTTTAGCTCTGCCAGGATTACTGCCTTAGGATTATGGGATTATTCTGGCCATTTTTACCTACGTGTGAAAGCCAGCCGCACATGACCGAATTCGTCATGAGAGTCGTCTGGGAGGAGATAGAGGGCGTGGAGGCATTGAATCCATTACATCTAGCTAGGAATGTATGTTATTTCCGCTAGGACTCTTCGAATTGGGGTCCGTATTAGCCTCTGACCTTGTGGTAAAGGCAAAACTTCACATTTTCTGTCTTTGGATCGTATTTGTTTTGTCCTTTTCTTTCGCTTTTGTCTGTACTCGTCATGTTCTCTTGAAACCTGTTCTGATAAGGTCAGTTGTGTCAAGCTAGAGCGCTAAAATAAACGTCATTGTAAAAGTCTTATGATCTCATGTCATATTAGGTCACGAGGTAGCCTCAGGAGGTCAAACCACTATCAGAATGTCATTATGTTTCACATAACGGAGAAAATTATGACATTTTCCCATTAAATGGAGATACGCGAAAACAAATTTATTGGCTACAGGGGTCGAAAAACTGACCATTTTGGCATTCTAAATGGTGACAGCCCAAGGTGGACAAGGTGACAAAAATTAGCTGATATGTTTGCTCCAGACGAATAACAGAACAAATAGCCAAAATTTGCACATGCAATTTAAACTCGCAATGTTTTTTAACAACTAAGATGGTCCAGGAGTATCCCTTGGTATCCCAATAACTCAAAACGTGCCACATTTTGCAGCCTGGGCTGGTGACACATTTATGGTTTGGCATTTTTAATGGTGACAATCTGAACACTTTTTTGGCCCCTGATTGGCTAGATCAAAAGGTCACAAAAAGTTGTTTCAGAAGTCCTATTCCAATTCTTACGAATTCGGCCTGCAAATGCCTTAAAATTCCTTTCAAAGTCAACATTTCTAGACGACATTACCGTTACACCTCTTATCAGTTAATGTGACGTATCCACGGCTAAGGCTATCAATTTCTCTAAGAATTAGGTTATATCTATCCTAATTAGTGATGTAGAAGTTTAGACTACTATAGAAAAAAATTACTTAAGAAAAAACATTCCAAACCCCTTTTGAAACATAAATATAGGGCTTAAAAGAAATCAAAATTAACCAATGAGAAGCCTAGGATTCTTATACCGGGGTCACGTGACCTTTCTGACGCAAAAGTTTCGTCATTCTGGGGCTGAAGCAGAAAACGACTCAAGACCCGAGGTACGAAATGGCTGAAGATTTGAGTAGGTAATTGTATTTTTTCCGTTTCTAGGGCAAACTAATTCATTTTTAGTTTGTAAAGGCTTTGTAAAATTAATTCACTTACAAATACAGGAGAGACATTTGTATTACAAGAAAACATTACTTTTCAACTTTAAATAGTTTTCGAAAAATAAGTGATGGGTAAAGGTTTCAGCATTTTATCGGAACTGTTAACTTATTTCGATAATAAGTGAGTGGCCTCCCAAAATTGTGTCGAATATTTAAAAATAATTGACAGTTTCCTAATCAGGATTTTTCAAATAGCAAGAAACCACAATCATAATTTTTTCGCGTATCTCCCTTTAAATTTACTTTACTAGATTGCAATGACTCTAACGGCATGAGAGCTGTGCCTAGTCTGCTTAAGCATTGCATATTTTAGTGGAAATGGCCTATCGTGACCTAACTTGACCTCTGGATGTCAAACATTTGGCCTGAGCGCTTAAACATGCGAAGTAATTTCTTACTGGATTTACACGAGCTTTTCAGTGCACTTTGCAGATTTGCGTTAACCCCCATATATTCGGAGTTACAGGAGGGCATCAATGGCCCCCGGTCGGGCGAAGTTGGCGCCGGACCACTGGTGGGGCGTGGGTTAAAGCTAGCCTTTACGTATATGGAAATTTGCAGCGTGGCTAAAATAACAGCTTTATGGCACATTTCGGGAAATTAAATACTGCTGTGTATTAGTTCGAACACTTTCACACATATGGTGGCTTTTCAAGCGCAGTCGTAATGAACGTGAAGTGATGAAGACTATGAAAGGAGACGGTGTGCATGATATTAAACCTAACTACCTCAATTCACTCTGGTAATCAGACTTCAAGTTATTGAATGTCAGTCGTTTTGAGCACGAATAAATGATACTCTGCGGGAAATGATTACCAATTCTTTCCCGGTGTCGAATTCACGAACTCTTTAATCAGGAAATTTCCAAGAAAATGAAAAGAAAAATTAATCAAAATACAAGGGATATGGAAGTGCGTCCTGGATATAACGTATATTCCGCGGACAGATCCTGTGGAATTCACCACAGTTCTTTATCACCCTTGCTATGTTGTAAGTGAGCAAATTACCACGAAAATAGGCACCCGAGATATCTATCGCCTTGGCTCACCCTGTTGTTATTTTCAACTTGTCATACTTCTTTTTATTTTTGGGATTATGTTCATCAATTTCTGTCATTGCCCTTGTTTGTCTAGTTTTCCCACGAAATGTCAAAAACGAAAAGTTATTTATTTCAGAATAGTTAGGAAGGTAGTTATTGGGGTTACGCCTATATATTTAAAACTAGCTGAAGTGCCAAGTTCCCTGTTTGATTTGCTCTTATCGATGATACAACTAGATTAATTTTTGCCTCCTTTCTTTCAGTATTGGTTCCAGATCGACATGTTTCAATTTGCTTTTTTGGTACGCAATGGGCGTAGATACATTTGTTCCGAGACATATAATTTTCGAAAATAGTGTTTGGGCCTAGGATCTCAAGCAATATATCTGGATTGTATTCTAAAATCTAAGAAATGTTAGGGAAAAAAGGACGCTCAATAAAAGGATATAGAACTGTGCCCCAGTTGCTATATAACACCTATTCCGTGGACGGTCCTGCTGATGAAGCCGCTGACTTACCCACCCCTAGGAGATCCCAGGAGTTGGAGATCCCAGGAGATTGGGGATGTCAGTACTCCCTTCGACTTTGGGTCTCTGATAGGCTTTGTACGGGGCTTGTATTGCTGTGCCAGCGTTAAGCCATCCAGGACCACCACACATTGGTGCCCCCTGAGCTAGTAACTATTTTGTGCCCTTTAAAGGGAGATACGCAAAAAAATATTATTGTGGTTTCTTGCTATTTGAAAAATCCGGATTACGAAACTGTCAATTATTTTTGTATCTTCGGAAAAATTTTGGGAGGCCACTCACTTATTATCGAAATAGGTTAATAATCCCGATAAAATGCTAAAACCTTCACCCATCACTTACTTTTCGAAAACTATCTAAAGTTAAAAAGCAATGTTTTTTGTAATAAAAATGTATATTCTCATGTATTGGTATTTGAATTAACTTTAAAAGTCTTTGAAAATACAAAATGAATTAATACGCCCTAAAAAACGGAAAAAAACATAATTACTCACGTCTTCAGCCGTTTCTGTACCTCGGGTCGTGAGTAGTTTTCTGCTTCTACCCCAAGATGACGAAACTTTTGCGTCAGAAAGGTCACATGACCCCTATGAGGTGACTGTACCCCCCCTATGAGGTGACTGTACGTTCTGATCGGTCAATTGTGATTTCTTAAAAGTCCTATATTTTTGTTTTAATATTATTTTTGGCTGTAACTTTTTTAAAATAACTTTTTATTTAATAGTTTTAAACTTTCATGTCACTGCTTAGGAAAAATGGGACCGGTTTCTTAGAGAAATTGATAGCCGTAGCCGGGGGTAGGTCATTTACATCGATAAGAGGTGTACCGGTAAAGTCGTCTAGAAATGTTGACTTTGGAGAGAAACTTTAAGACATTTGCAAGTCGAATTTGCAAAAATGATAATGGGACTTCTGAAACAACTTTTTGTGACCCTTTGATCTAGCCAATAATTTTTTGCGTATCTCCCTTGAAGCTGATCTGGGCCTCTTGAGTTGAGGAATTTCATCAGCAGCTCTAGGGCCCTGAGCTTAGCTGGTCACACTGAGGCTGATGAGGGCCCCTGGGCTGGTATGGGGCTCCTGGCCTGATTAAGTGCCTCCTGACTTGATCTGGTACCCCCGAGTTGATATGGTCCCCGAGCTGGTCGGGGTGCTGCCTAAGCACCCCTGATTATATAAATTGCTAATTATACTGATGGATTCTGGGGAGGGATGTGCTAAAAAGGCATGTGCCCCTGAGCTCAGAGAGCAGTCCCCTAAACCAGGATTTCTACTAATTAATCTAAATGAAGAACTAGTTTTTCACAATTTTCAGCCCTGTCACACCATCCCCACAAAACCACCAGCCTCTTTACGTTTTTTACTCTAACTGGGACTGATCCTCGAAAATATGGAACTTGATAAACGCGTTAAAAAGATATCTCTCAAATTATTCCGGCAGCAAAAATGGTCCAATGCCACTTTGCCACTCCTCCTCCTACACCCCTTGAGGGAGCCGCGGAACTTAATCCGCGTTCAACCAGGGCTCACTCGTCACGACAAAACCAGTGGCCATAACAAGTGAATTTTCGACTCCAATATATCTTAGCTTGCACATAGTGAGATATCACAGGCTCCGCTGATTTCTCTGATGTTAAGTACTTCCATGAGTTGGCTGACTTGTCCTTAAATCTATCCAAAACAGTCATGTTTTGACTACTTTGATGAGATTGCGGTGAAATTTTCTTTTTCCGGTTTTAATCGAGCTTCCCTTCTCCACCAATGTTTGATTTTCATTTTTCTCGTACCAAAGGTACCCAAAAGTTAATATAATTTAAGATATAGTAAGTTTTTTAGGTTACGTTAAAAAGCCACCTTTTACTCCTGGCGTGCCCCTCAAAGGTGATGTGCCCCCCCATTCGGAAGTTCTGACTGCGCCCCTGCTTGTCACCGAATAGTGCTGACGGACCCAGGCCCCAAGTTCGGAACGGTGGGGGAGAGGGGGCAGCTAAGTCAATACTCTGGAGATAAAGCCTGACGCGGCTGCCCTGGAAGAATCTCTGTTAGTCTATGGAAACGTGCTACTTTCAGGAGTGGGACCTAAGCTATACTTCCACCACTGCCTGAGGCAGTGATCACGGTCACGAGTCACGGTCAGAGTTCACCCACCTCCCAAAATGGTATTGTATTAAAAAACTCACATATTCCCTGGCACTCTCGCATAAAGTGCGAAAAGCAAATTTCTTCCTGCCCATACCTTGAATGAAAATGTAAGTAATCAACACGGGGAAATAACATCTTGGTATAACGCTTATGTCATGGAGCGTCGGCGTTACTAAAAAGAACTATTATATTTCACAAGCTAATAGGAGGGGATTAGGATAGATGGTGAGACCTCTAAGATTAAGATACAATACATTGCTTTACTCTTCAATTCAATACTTATTTTCAGATCATGTCTTTTCTGGTGTACGCATTGATCCTAGGGTCTACCCGTGAAGTGGTGTATTTACTCTGGTTCATTGCGGATTTCTCTCATGGCTACGGAGCGCTGCCAGCCCGACCTCAACAAAAGAGGAGGGTACACCCAGTCATCCATCAATTATGCCCGCCGTGAAATACCGCTGTGCGGGGCGCGAGAGGGATAGGGCTCGTAATAGCCATGACACTTCCTCACGCTCAACACAATGCGCCCGTATTGCCCGTGGAGGCGAATTTCGACGAAGGGATGAAAAGGTATGCTTATGCGGTAACACAAGTGTTTGAATAAGGTGGTCACAGCAACAACATGTCAGGGTATCACTCAACTCTCTAACAAAAAGCTTTAGCCGGCTGATACTAAGTCGTCACCCGATACGTGCGCCGGCGACAGTCCTGATACGTGCCGGACACGACAGTGGAGCCAACCGTACAATGGCTCCGCGTTGGGTGGGGTGGAGGGGACCATCACTCAGCGCTGCCGGGATGCTTACCGAAGGGTTGGCTACAATGTACAATGCCAACTCACCGAGATAAATCAAACAGCTCCTGACAGTTTCGTGAAAGACGATTGCCAAAGATGGCACCTTTGTGTCAAAAACAGGCGTGCGTCTAAGCCTTACCTACGTCCGTCCTGGGAGGAAG
>JAOTON010001372.1:0-78942 GCA_034440635.1 Lepas anatifera
AAGGTCCCTGATGGTGTCCACATGTTCATAAAGATGTGTTCTCACCGAAATAGTTAGTGGCAGAACAGGCTTTTTCAGGGTAATCGTAAAATTACTTACATTTTGAGGGGTTCAAATTTAGTTTCCAGGAATTGACCATCTTATCAGGTGATTCAGGTCATTCAGTAAGGCGACTCTGTCTTCCACCGGGTTAAATTCTTTTTAGGAAAAATTGGAAATCATCGGCAAAACATGAGACAGTGATAGAACACCTTGGACCGGAAGATCTATTGAAATACATGGCGAAGATTACTAGAGCAGCAGTCCGCCCTCCAGCGTGCCTGAGGTTACAGTCCGTCCTGTGAGAGCATTTTCCATTTGCAATCACAACGCTGAGCTCTGTCTGTAAATAAGAGTAGGCTAATTCCAGGCAGGTCCAGTTATGTGAAACAAATGATAAAACTTGTGAAGCAAGAGGGTGGAGTTAACACTTTGGAAGGCTGCAGTGTAATCAGTGTAAATGCAGTCTGTCTGAGATCCCTGAGTCGCGCAGGACCGTCACCCACGAAGCCGTGCTATAGAGACAGCGCCGGTTGACATGACTCAATAGGGACTTATGTACAATTTCTCTACCGCCTTCACTACAGAGGAACCAGGGATATCGATCTGTAATTCGCCGGGCTTTTATTGTATGCCTTTTTTTGAACGGGAATAACGTTGGCTTGTTTCCATCTCTTTCGAAAGACACCTTTGGCTACGACATAGTTAAAGAGTCTGGTTAGTAGTACAGAAAGCTCTTCATAACACTCATGATTTACTCTGGCACTTACACCGTCTGGTCCGCAGGCCTTATGACACTGGCATGTCACGCAGTACAGCCTTTTCCTCTCGGTCACCGCCTGCACCGTAGCTCAGATAACACAGGCAGCTCACGAGCTAGCACCTCCGGAAAAGGGTGCGTGACACGCGGATCTGTAACATTTGTGTGCAAACGTTCGGTGCAGTACATTTGCTTTCTCCCCATCGTCAGTGACAATACCACCATCAGCAGGTAACACTGACATACGCTTCCTACCTGCCCTCCTAAGCACTTTTAAAAGACCCAAAATGTTTTGCGTTAGTTCTGACGTGCCCGAAAACCCCAATCATCATCATCGTTTTGGGTTAGTTTTAAAGTCGTTCGTGAGACCGGCAATGTATTCACTGGCCATATTCCAAAAAACACTTCTCTTCTCCCCTGAACTCATCCGACAAGTTGTCACATTTGTTCCGCCTGAACCGCCTGAAGGCAAGATCCTTCTCTTTCAGTGCCTACCTTTAGTTCCCGGTCAAACCACGGCGGACATTTCCTTTTTCTGCGGACTACAGGAATGTAGTCAGATATGGCAGCTTCGAAAAGACAATAGAGTAGATTTACCGCCTCAGCAACATCTACAACATCGAGAATAGACCAAGGAATCAACTGGAGTGCATAATGCAACATAATGGGTCCTCAAAGCTCTCTAAAATCTGTTCCGGTATTTTTATATAAATGACCTAAGATCATGTACAAGGCATAACCTCTTCATTGGAAATACATGAGGAAAACCGTTTTATCTAAAAACTTAGTAATGGATGGTGGTAGAGCGATTATTTTAACAGAATTAGATTTGGCTCTTCTTTGCAGTTCTAATGATACGCAATTTGACCTAATTTGGTATTGCTTGATTTGACCCAGCAAGTTCATATTATACATCGCTCGATTCAGCTTGCCGTGAAGATTCTAATGGTCTAAATTATTTTGGCCTATCTTTACTTGTTCAGATGGGATGGCCGAAAACTTTCATTTATATTTTATCTCTTCAATGGCATGTCTTGACCTCTAGTGACCTTAAGTGTGACCCGAAAGAAATGGTTTAAATATTTTCTATAGGAAAGTAGATGGGCTACCCAACGCCGTTTACCGTTTTTCGCTATCCAGCATGGTTCTCAAGATCTTAAGAGGGGGGTACCCGAGCCCCCTGTCAAAGCGAAGGTGGCTCAGACCCCGTCAATGCGCATGTTAAAACTCATATCACATAATGGGCCCACAGAGTGCTACAAAATATGTTTCGGTATTTTTATATTGATGGCCTAGGGGTCAAATACCGAGCATGACCTATTCATTCGAAAAATAATGGGAAAACAAAAATTGGGCTGTATTTGTGTAGATACACCTGAGAATACATTCATATTCCCCAAACCCTAGCATCGTGGGCCCCCTTGCCAGGTTCATGTTGGACTTTGAAAGCGAATGGTGCCTAAAAATGGTTCTAGCTCAACTCTCTCAGCCTATAGGGCCCAAAAACACAACCATAACATGCAAGCTTTTTCACCTGTGACCTTACGTCTTTATATTTATCTTAGAACTAGAACTACCTGACTGTATGACTTTTGAATCTGGTATGAATATGTTTGAGCTTTATGACCATCATTTTTATTGTTCTAGTTGGGTTTTTAGGATTTCACTTTGTCTGTGAATGGGAGACGCAACCCGTACAAAATGTGCTAAATAAATGAAAATGAAAAACGTTTTACACATGTAAAGAACCTATAGTTGGAACATGAAATTTCCCAGTGGTATAATTGGTCTTGAGTTGTTCGCGTTGCGGCAATAAACATGCAATCTTTAACAATACCAAACGAAAAAAAACTAGAACGAAAAACAGTTTTAACATCTGATACAATATCAACCATCAAAATTGGGACAAAACATATTTGAAGAAAAAAATTATTTGAATATTTTCGCACAGGATTCAACGCAGGGTTTTCATTTAGACAACCTTCAGTGTTGGAAATACATCCACTGGTTCTTTACACTTGTAAGAGCCAGCAAATTTTTTGCTTTAGTTCTGATTTTCTCGTGCACAACACCAGGGGCGGACGCAGACTCGAGTTTTGGGAGGGGCCAAACTCATGTGTGCCTCTTCTCCCGGGGGGGGGTGGAGCGAATATTTTTGCTCTACAGACCTAGTATAAACTCCTTTTTCAAAAATTTCTCCGGCGTTTGGGGGCCAAAGATAGTTCGGCCCCCTCCAGCGCTTTGGGGGGACCATGGCCGGAATGCCCCCCCCTGCGTCCGCCAATGCACAACAGAGCGGAATTCACAACCGTTCTGTCCGTACTAATTCCACACGTCTGATACTCTCGTCTGGGCATCCAAAAACTACATTAATTCCCAGCTGGTTGCGCCGGACAGTTTAAAAACCGGTACAACTTGTTGAATATCTGTCGCCATCTACCAGATTATGGCATTGAGCGTACGTGGTACTTTTTCACCACTTCACAAGGAAAGAAAGGTGTGTGATGGTATCGGTGGCTCTATGAAGTGTGCCGTATATCGAGAGGGTCTTAAAATAACAGTGACTGAATACATTTTATGTGCTGAACAATCTTGTGTTCACTGCAACACAAGATTATGGATAATATTATGTTATTTTTGTGACGAGTGCATTTTAGCCAGTATGGCCAACGAGCTGGAAAAGCGGTTCCGTGAATCCAGGCTGGTAAAAGACACTAAAACATTCAATCGCATCGTTCCACTGGGCATGAGAACAACTGATGCGTAACCTATGTCGTCCTCTGATGAGCCCTGTGTTCGAAGTGTCCAGGGCTGAAGTCTGCGTGGAAGTGAAAAATGTTTAATAAAATGATGTGCATATCAGACTCTGAAACAAGATGTTTTTGTCCAAATTTCGGCAGTTTATATCGTTTTGTTTATTTCGAGTTTCAAATTGTTTTTCGTTCGAGTTTCGTCGTTTGGTATTGTTTGTGACTGCATATTTATTGCCGCAACTTGTACAACTCAAGACCAATTATACCACTGCACTGGGAAGTTTCATCTTACATCCACAGGTTCTTTACATGTGTAAAGCATCTGATAACAACGAACTGGTGTCCAAATGACCCTTCAACTGGTAGGCGTCTTGACTATGGTGTAATGGGATAGAATAGCAGAGGTCATTTTAGGCCATGAACTTAGGTCACCAGAGTTGGGCATGGCTTTGCAATGCTCCAACATATCCGGAGCACCACGAACCTGTCAAGCCTTGAATTGAAATCGGACGAGACGTGTTTGCGTTTTCGTCTTTTAAATGACATGTAAGGTCAAGCTAAGGTCAC
Source organism: Lepas anatifera (assembly GCA_034440635.1). Lineage (NCBI taxonomy): Eukaryota > Metazoa > Arthropoda > Thecostraca > Lepadidae > Lepas > Lepas anatifera. Next base: position 4,120 of record JAOTON010001372.1, read on the forward strand.
TTAGTCAGGTTACAAGGGTCGCTTCAGATCCAAGGCACGAGTAATGGTGCAAAATCTGTGGTAGGTAAGTGATCAGCTTTCATTTGACATCCACATCAGCCATGTTGTAGCGTATCCGCACGAATCATACTTCCAGTGAGCGTTTTGCCCTAGGCGATGACCTCTGTGACCTTTTCCTCAATCTGAGTTACAAAGAAATTCACCCACCAATGGTTAGCTTATACCCTGAGGACCACCCAGTGAAAAAAATAAAAAATTTGAAATAGGACTTTCAAAGAATTATTACTTTAAAGAAGAGGTCACTAGGGCCTGAGGTCAAAACATGGCCCGAGGTCAAAGTTTATTTTTCTTATATAGCCCGTTGTATGGTCTATCCATTGATATGAATTTAATTGATTTCGATCAGCCACTTTTAAGATAAAAATTTATTTCTGCTTCAATGTTTGTGTTGACCTCGAAATTTTGATCACCTCTATTTGGTGACCTCTTTGACCTTGTGACCTGAAAATGGGCCCAACTTTTTCTTTTGTATAGGGGACCTTGGGTACAAAATTTGATGAAAATCTTAGTGGTCATGATGAACTTTTGGTGCCTACCTGGACGATTTGTCCTGAAATGACACAAGTATGTACCAAATCATACGAAAAAAACGAAGACAATGCACTGAGAAACAACAACCTTAACTATGAACATGACGAATAACTTCAGAATTATTTTCTCTTAACACGTGGTTTTCCTGTTTTATTTTCACCTAAATTTATTAGACGGGCATTACAAAACGTTAAAAATTCAGAAAAAATGGTAATTTTACCGATCTCTTATTCATTTTCAGGCTCGTGGTGGTCTCGATGTAAGTTGCCTTTTTTATTTTCCGTTGTTTTTGTCTTCATTCGAAGGATATATTCGTTGTAGCGGCCCACTTGATATCATGTTCCTTTTTAAACGAATTTTCCGCTGTGGCCTCCGCTGCTCTTTCGTCGATTGACTCTCGGATTAGTTTTTGTAATAAATTTTGGTGTTCGTCTTGTCGTACTTCCATCATTCTCTTGCTTTCTTTAATTCATATTTTTGGACAGTCAATACATATCATTTTATATACTACGCCTGGTTTTGTCCCGTTGTCTATCTTGTCCTTTGATTTGACCAGTAATCGTTGGATCGTCTGATGGGGCTTAAAATATGATCTTACGTTGAATTCAGAAGATATGCGTCGAATCTGTACAGGTAATCCTTCCACGTATGGCATCACTAGTGGTCAGGTCACCAGTGCAGGTCAGGTGACCTCACCCCCAAAATTTTTAATGTGGCATAAGTACGAAATGGGTGAATCTATCGGATTTATTTTATTTTTATTTTATTAGGACCACTCCCAACAGGCACACTTGCCCAATTACAGCGATTATTGGCGTGGGTGTTTAAGGATCCTTTTCACCGGGTCAGATCGGACACGGAAGGCGGTTTCCCGCCGTGGGGATTGAACCCACGTTAATCCATGCTATCCGATTCGTAGACTGGCAACGAAGCCACTAGGCCACCCCGGCCCCAATTTGAAACTTTTACCACATAATGGGCCCACCGGGTGCTGCAATATGTGTTCTGGAATTGTTCATATCGATGACCTAAGGTCAAGTACGGACAATGACCTCTCCATTGGAAATACATAAAAAACAGAAATTGGGCTGTATTTGTGTAGGTAGATACATACAGCTGAGAATACTTTCATATCCTTCAAATCGTAGTATCCTGGGCCCCTTTCCAGCTTCATATTGCAATTGTTTTACCTGTAAACTGTGGAAGGTCATCTGTGGCTACTTAAGCAGTTTTCAGACTTAGGCCAATAATTTGGCATGAAATGATGATGCAGCTTTTATTTTGATATCATTGCGTTTGGATTGCTATTGCGAGTCGATTGATATGCATATTGACTTTAATAGGTTAAAAAGTGACCTCGACATGTCCTGAGGTCAGGTCTTTTTGTGTTTTGACCTAGTATGGCCGTATTATACATCATTCGATCCGCCGTGATAAGAGGAAGCGAATGATGACTAAAAAATGATTGTAACCCAACTCTGCTAGACGCTAGAGTCCAAAAACGCTCCTCAAAATGCCACTTTCGTTGACATGTTATGACCTCAATATTGACCTGAGCCAAAAAGTGACTGATAAAGTTTCTTCATGGATTTGTACGATATATCCAGCAGCTTCCGCGTTTTTTCGCTATCCTGCATAGGGGCTGAGTTCAAAGGGGTGTTGAGACGCCCCCCCCACCAGGACGAAGGCGGCTCGGAGGTCCACTGTGGTGAGGGTTGCTTTCTGGATCTTATTGAATGTTTTCTCGTTGTTTTTGGACGATGTTTACTCTAAACATTGCATTTAATACAAAACATGTTGGAGATGGTGCCTCGTAATATTCTCTTTTCCATTAAGTACATGCCACTGTATTCTGTGTTAAGTGTTTTAATGCTCATAACTATCAAGACATATTCGCTCGGTGAAGAAAGACCCCAGCAGTGAGGAGCATGCTACGCAAGGGAAGGAGATGATTCACGGCGAAGCCGTAGGGGTGTCCGCGAGTATAGGTCGCGGACCGGGGCCTGAGGAGGCGCGGCGCAGCCGCAGCCGACGAAGGCGTAACGTTGCACTGCAGGTTGGGGAGGCACCTGACCGAAGGTTAGGTGCGCCGCAGGTCGGCTAGCTGCATAGGAACAAGGTTAGGTGAGGTTCGGTTATGTCATAACATATTTTCACAGCGGAACGTCGTTGAGGAACCTTGGAACGACGGACAGGCCAAATTTTTAGGGGGGTGGGGATAATGACGCACAAACTGTTGAGGTCCTATGCTGCCTGGGCAAGAATAGATATGAGGTAGGGAAAACCATCAATTCGGGATAGGGTTTGAGTTAAGGGTTTGAGACAGATGGATAGGGTTTCAGTTTTGCTTTCTACTAACAGCTTTTACAACAGGGGTACTGGGCTCAGCGAAGCGAGCCAGAGCGCTTGTAACAAGCTATTTCATCATCATCATTATCATCTTTTGTGGGACCTTATCTCTATGACCGTTGTCCGTTTGTGGTATACTCCCGGATTTTTCCACATAATCACGGCATTTCCCAATATGTCTGTTGCACGGGCCAGATTTGACATTTACGACCTCGTTTGACCTTGAAGATATAGAACTAGGTCAGTGAAACCTTGTCGTAAGGTAATCACTGTCGCCTTCACCTCCCTCCTCCCAACGGGCGTTCTTCTAACTCTCTTGGTTTCTGAGCTCTCAGGGGAGGGGCATTTTAGAACCCCCCACCGAAGCGTTGACGTATGAACCCTCTGCACTGCACTGGTTAAGGCAACGTCGGCCGGGGAACTAAAGTGGCGTATATGCAGTTTTATGCCACCAAGAGCTATTGCTAATATTGTTTACTGCTTTCAACGTTTCAGCGTGATATGAATAAGCGAGACGATTTGAATTTGATTTCTTAATTTATTTGAAAAATGGAGTTTTTAGATGTTGCTAGTGTAAATGACATACAACAATCCGTCAATGCTCCTACCTGTGGGGACGTATTCGTGAATGACCAGTAGGCGGACCTGGGCCGACTCTCCGTGTGGTCGAAATCCCGACTTTTGAAACTGAACGCTGAAAAATGTCACCTGGTCACATTCACTCTTCGAAATTCTCCCATTCTGGCAACGCATTCATTGGGTGACAGTCTTGGGGCGTCGCACGGTGACTCGAGACCCGGGTTTCTTGCTCAATTCCTGGTTGACATTCGCGAGACCCATTGATTTGGTGGTGGCCAGAGTTAATCGTATGCTAGGGCTTCTAATAAGAAGCATGCAAATCCCGCAATGTGCATACATGTGGAGGCGCGCTGCGATGCCATTCGGCTACTAGTGCCCACTTCGCTCATGTGCAGTCCATACTGGAATAGGGTTGTGTGACGTGGCCAGCGGTAGGGCTGCCAGCCGTAGGACTGGCACAGCTGTTACCGCATTGAGCGTATACAGCACAAGCTTCTTATGTGGTTGACGGCTAAGTCAGACGAACAAGTTACAGCCACCGACTACATCACGCTTTTACGCCATTTCAAGCTTCCATCAATCCGTTCGCGGCTAGCGCAATATAACTTGCTGCACCTGCACAACGTTTTCTCTGGCTGTCGTGATTGTCATCAGATTACGACGTGTTGCGGTTTGTTAGTGTAAGCACGTACATCCCGAACTCAGAGGCTATAGGATGTTCCACACGCCAGGGTGAACAGTCTTCAGGGATCTCTCTTCTGCAGAATTCCCTCGCTCACAAATGATTGTCTTAACTCGCACAGAGACGTTGACTTCTTTCATGATTGTGTTTGCATTTTTAACACGCGCATTGACGGGGGGCGGGTACCCGCCCCGCCCCCCTCGGGTTTTTGGAGATGGTATAGAAACGGCGGCGCATAGTGTCGCCGTACTTGGTATACCTTTTCGTCTCAGGTCAGGTGACAAGTACAGGTAAAGTGACCTGACCTAAAAACGTTTAAGACAGCATAAGTCAGAACAGGATGAACTTATCCGATTGAAACTTATATCATACAATAGACCCAGAGTTCTCTAAAACATGCTCCGGCACTTTTGATATCGATGACCTAAGGTCAGGTACGAACCATGACCTCTCCATTGGAAATAGATGGGAAAATGGTTTTAACTGAATAACATAGTAATGGACGGTAATAGAGCGTTTATTTTATCTGCATTAGATTTGCATTGTCTTTGCAATTCTAATGATATACATTTGACCTAATCTTACCTTGATCTGACCAAAGGTCAGGACAAATCACATGTTTGATCTGATTTGACCCAGCAAGGTCATAATATATATATATATATATATATATATACCTGAACAAGTAAAGATAGAGCAAAGCAATTTAGACCATTGGAGTCCTCGCAGCAGGCCGAATCGGTTTAAATATATATATATATATATATATATATATATATATATATTTAAATCGATTCGGCTTGCTGCGAGGACTCCAATGGTCTAAATTGCTTTGCTCTATCTTTACTTGTTCAGATGAAATGACCGAAACCCTTCATTTACATGTTATCCCTATGATGGCATGTCTTGACATCTAGTGAACTTAAATGTGACCTGACAAAAATGGATTAATAATTTCGATAGAGAAGTGAATCGGGTACTCAACGCCGTTTACCGTGTTTCGCTACCTAGCGTGTTTATCCAAAATCTTAGGGGTCGGATACCCCCCGTCAAAGCGAAGGTGGCTCAGACCCTCGTCAATGCAGGTGTTAAATCGGCTGCCAGGCAGTTTGCGGACGCTCTGGAGCCATTCGTGTAAACGCACACGGACCATGACAGTGGGTAAAAATGGAGTCATATACATTACATATATCTTACATTTCATTTTTCTGTAATTTGTAACTGCTCATCGCGTAGGTGTTGTGCTTTTTGTGTAACAACACGTGTATGTACTGTACCAGCTGTTCTTACATGACTGCACCTATAATTGTGATATTCCTGTTGGTGTTCACTGAAATACAAATCGACGACTTATTTAATGACCGAGGGTGGTCAATGTTAATGAGTTTCTAGCGGTTCAGATATTCCTATCCGGCGGGCAGTGTCGGTCCTTTGACCTACAACGCCTGGAATCGAGGGATACCACGAGAGTGGAGAAGGCTCGTGTCAGGAACCACACTATTGGAACCGGAAAACCGGGTGGTAAACCCCACAATCAACCTCGTTTTTATAATGTCTGGGGACACAATCAGGCGCAGCTTGACACCAGTCGCTGCCCCACGGTAGTGCTATACGTCACAGGCTAGCTAGATAATTGTTTGGCGTGGGAAGCGTAACAGAATTGCAACCAAAAACGCTGCGGGAGATCGACCACCTGCAACGCGGTCCAACTGCCAGCGTTTTGGTTAGGACACTGTATTAGGGGGTTCTCGCTTGCAGTTTTCTCCGCAAAATGTGCTACGTTATAACGTTACTTTTATGAAGTATACAATCACGAAGCTCTGGAATCATATCATATCCCCACAGTGATGACCCTGGTGGAGAATTCAAATCGTTAGCTGGCTTGGTAACGAAAAACATTTTCCCCGTAGGTATTCTCCACAGAGGAGTCTCAGTCATTAGGAGCCAATGTAGAATGCGTTTCAGAGCGAGTGGCCAAAGTGATTTGTCTTATTAGTGAGTGGACCTCTGTGGCAGAATATGGGACTTGGATGATGTAAAATCACGTTGAAACAGCTTTGTGAACTGTGGGTCCAGCTCGTATTTAAGGATAAGAGACCACAGATTGAAACATTTATGTTAAGTTACTGATTGACACTTGATAAGTGTTTCGTATTTATTTGTGTTTTTTATTTCATGAAAACGTGACCAAACTGCGTGATCTGTAAGTAAATTGAGATCGTTAAAAACATTTCCCGGATTTTCATTTTGACAAGTAGCATCGGGGTACCATCCAAGCAAATTTATTACTACACACCACTTTTTACCCTTACAAGCTTAGCACACCATAGGACTCCTACACTATTTCCAATTCCTCCCAACTCTTCCCATAAGTAGGAAGGAGCTCCTAAGCTAAACAGCTCTTTTGACAGACAAAATTAAGCTTTTTATTGCACCTGATGTCATTCCATCCCTGTGGTAGCCCGGTTCCAGTTTTTATTTCGATGCAATCCTCTTTTCCTTTCAAGTTGTTGGGTTCTGGAGGTTGCCAGTCCGTACTTGTTATACGCGACCCGTCTCGCAGCCAGGTCCACTGGCCGTGCTGCAGGTGTCCCCCAATCCAGGCTTCTCTTTTTCCGGTGCCATGCTGAAATGTTATCCGCCGTATTAAAGCTCTGTTGCCAGTCTCCTCCTTGGCCAAACGGCCACCGCGTCGAATACAGTAGCTGTCGGCAACGTTAAACGCAGCACGCCATCGCACGAAGACATAGCACCACAAACCATGTCTTTTCCAGCCCCCGGGACATCGACATTTGGGTGGTCGGGCACTGGGAAATTGGTTAACTCCTGCTTGGAGTTTGTGGTTTTCTTCACTAAGCCTGCCATTTTCGGCTACTAGCTTATCTTTTTGTGTTTCCAATTGATAAATATTACGAGTCAGACTGTTTTTCTGGCTAATGCAGCTTTCCTTCTGCGCTTGTAGGCTGCTAATCCGGGTTTCAAGATTAAAGATCTTGTTGCGCAGTCGATCGATTGTACACTGTAGTTGTCCAGCTTTCACACCAGAGGCAAATAAAGAGATAAAAATAAGAATGGAAAAAGGTATGGACATTGTTGCACAAAAAACAAACTGTCTCAATTTTGAAAACACTAACTATTACTACGAGCAATTTGAATCCCGGTTATCCGACTAAACCTACATTTTTACTACTCTGTGCTCAGACATGATAATTTCTAGTGCAGGTTAACGTGCACTGTTTGCATGGGGGACTTCGTTTTAACGCTACTTTTTAATATTGTTACTGGTCATAGATTTTGTTATTAATACAATTAGTAAAACCATGGGGCGACATTTCCATACAGCTTCATTGGTCAACATTTTACAGCCAAATCTATGAACCAAACAGGCAAATGACGCGTTCATGGCGTCTCATATTGATCACCTCAAGAAGGCTACCATATCTGAAGGTGAAACTCCTTCATAAACTGATCATGTCATGTCTATGTATCTATGTCTGCGTTGCTCACTGATTCATTGATTCGTTTGCCATTTGCTGGAAATATTAATCAGTATCAAAAATTTATATTGAATAAATTAGAGAGAAGTACAAAGAATTATAGCGCGCGCAACGTTCAGCGTAGGCTTAGTTTTAAGTTGTGACTTGAAAACTTTTCTTAAATACGCAAATACCAGATGCACTGAGTATTCAAACAATATCTTAATTAAATGCCAATGTTTTGCTAATATCTTCCCGACAGCTAATTTTCTATACTAATCTGGCCTAATTTAGATTCCATCAAATTTCCACTAAGATGCCAGCACACTGTACTTATGTTGCACTCTCTCCACACCATCCAGGCGAACGCGTGCAGCCCCTGCCCATATAACGTTGCAGTACTCTAATACTGACCTAACATGCGTGCAACAAGACGCCCGCACGGAGGCCAAACTGATGCCTCCCCCAGCACCAGGTCGTACTCTTGCTTTTTGGAATAATCTGATCAAAATACCGAGAAACACGTTAGCTTTTTTTAACTATTGAATCAATGTGAGGTGCAAATGTTAGTTTCTTATCCAGAATAACACAAAGGTCCCTGATGGTGTCCACATGTTCATGGGCAGTGTTCCCGACGACATAGTTAGTATGAATTGGAGGCTTTTTCAGGGTAATCGTAAATTACTTACATTTTGAGGGGTTCAAATTTAGTTTCCAGGAATGGGACCATATTATCAGGTAATTCAGGTCATCTTGCAAGGCGACTCCGTCTTCCACCGGGTTAAATTTTTTTAAGGAAAAAATTGAAATCATCGGCAAACATGAGACAGTGAGAATTAATTTGGACCGGAAGATCATTGAAATACATGGCGAAGATTAATAGAGACAGCAGTCCGCCCTCCGGCGTGCCTGAGGTTACAGCCGTCCAGTGAGAGCATTTTCCATTTGCAATCACGCGCTGAACTCTGTCATGCAAATAAGAGTAGGGCCAATTCCAGGCAGGTCCAGTTATGTGAAATTAATGATAAAACTTGTGAAGCAAGAGGGTGTGGTTAACACTTTGGAAGGCTGCAGTAAAATCAGTGCAAATGCAGTCTGTCTGAGATCCCTGGCCTATAGCACTCCATGCCTCTTTCAGAAGTGTGGCGAGGCTGGTCGCGCAGGACCGTCGCTCCACGAAGCCGTGCTGTGTAGGAGACAGCGCCGGTCGGACATGACTCAATAGGGACGTATGTACAATTTTCTCCACTGCCTTTCAAACAAAGAGGAACCAGGGATACAGATCTGTAATTCACCAGGTTTTTACGGCAGCCTTTTTTTGAATGGGAATAACGTTGGCTTGTTTCCATCTCCTCGAAAGGACACCTTTGGCTAGCGACATAGTAAAGAGTCTAGTTAGTAGTACAGAAAGCTCTTCATAACACTCACGAATGATTCTGGCACTTACACCGTCTGGTAGGCCTTATACACTGGCATGTCACGCAGTACAGCCTTCACCTCTCGGTCACTGCACCGTAGCTCAGATAACACAGGCAGCTCACGAGCTAGCACCTCCGGAAAAGGGTGCGTGACACGCGGATCTGTAACATTTGTTTGCAAACGTTCGGTGCAGTACATTTGCTTTCTCCCCATCGTCAGTGACAATACCACCATCAGCAGGTAACACTGACATACTCTTCCTACCTCCCTTTAAGCACTTTAAAAAAGACCCAAAATGTTTTGCGATAGTTTTGACGTGCCCAAAAACCCCAATCATCATCATCGTTTTGGGTTAGTTTTAAAGTCGTTTGTGAGACCGGCAATGTATTCACTGGCCATATTCCAAAAAAACACTTCTCTTCTCCCTGAACCCATCCGACAAGTTGTCACATTTGTTCCGCGCTTGAACCGTCTGAAGGCAAGATCCTTCTCTTTCAGTGCGTCCCTTAGTTCCCGGTCAAACCACGGCGGACATTTCCTTTTTCTGCGGACTACAGGAATGTAGTCAGATATGGCAGCTTCGAAAAGACAATAGAGTAGATTTAACGCCTCAGCAACATCTACAACATCGAGAATAGACCAAGGAATCAACTGGAGTGCATAATGCAACATAATGGGTCCTCAAAGCTCTCTGAAATCTGTTCCGGTATTTTTGATATAAATTACCTAAGATCAGGTACGAGGCATGACCTCTTCATTGGAAATACATGAGGAAAACCGTTTTATCTAAAAAAACTTAGTAATGGATGGTGTTAGAGCGTTTATTTTAACAGAATTAGATTTGGCTCTTCTTTGCAGTTCTAATGATACGCAATTTGACCTAATTTGGCATTGCTTGATTTGACCCAGCAAGTTCATATTATACATCGCTCGATTCGGCTTGCCGTGAAGATTCTAATGGTCTAAATTATTTTGGCCTATCTTTACTTGTTCAGATGGGATGGCCGAAAACTTTCATTTATATTTTATCTCTTCAACGGCATGTCTTGACCTCTAGTGACCTTAAATGTGACCCGAAAGAAATGGTTTAAATATTATCCATAGGAAAGTAGATGGGCTACCCAACGCCGTTTACCGTTTTTCGCTATCCAGCATGGTTCTCGAGATCTTAAGAGGGGGGTCCCCGAGCCCCCTGTCAAAGCGAAGGTGGCTCAGACCCCGTCAATGCGCATGTTAAAACTCATATCACATAATGGGCCCACAGAGTGCTACAAAATATGTTCCGGTATTTTTTATATTGATGGCCTAGGGTCAGATACCGAGCATGACCTATTCATTCGAAAAATAATGGGAAAACAAAAATTGGGCTGTATTTGTGTAGATACACCTGAGAATACATTCATATTCCCCAAACCTTAGCATCGTGGGCCCCTTGCCAGTTTCATGTTGGACTTTGAAAGCGAATGGTGCCTAAAAATGGTTCTAGCTCAACTCTCTCAGCCTATAGGGTCCAAAAACACAACTATAACATGCAAGCTTTTTCACCTGTGACCTTACGTCTTTATATTTATCTTAGAACTAGAACTACCCGACTGTATGACCTTTGAATCTGGTATGAATATGTTTGAGCTTTATGACCATCATTTTTATTGTTCTAGTTGGGTTTTTAGGATTTGACTTTGTCTGTGAATGGGAGACGCAACCCGTACAAAATGTGCTCAATAAATGAAAATGAAAAACGTTTCACACATGTAAAGAACCTATAGATGGAACATAAAATTTCCCAGTGGTATAATTGGTCTTGAGTTGTTCGCGTTGCAGCAATAAATATGCAATCTTTAACAATACCAAACGAAACAAACTAAAACGAAAAACAGTTTTACATCTGATACAATATCAACCATCAAAATTTGGACAAAACATATTTGAAGAAAAAAATTATTTGAATATTTTCGCACAGGATTCAACGCAGGGTTTTCATTGAGACAACCTTCAGTGTTGGAAATACATCCATTGGTTCTTTACACTTGTAAGAGCCAGCAAATTTTTTGCTTTAGTTCTGATTTTCTCGTGCACAACACCAGGGGCGGACGCAGACTCGAGTTTTGGGAGGAGCCAAACTCATGTCTGCCTCTCTCCTCCCGGGGGGGGGGGTGGAGCGAATATTTTTGCTCTACAGACCTAGTGTAAACTCCTTTTTTCAAAAATTTCTCCGGCGTTTGGGGGGCCAAAAGATAGTTCGGCCCCCTCCAGCGCTTTGGGTGGGACCATGGCCGGAATGCCCCCCTGCGTCCGCCAATGCACAACAAAGCGGAATTCACAACCGTTCTGCCCGTACTAATTCCACACGTCTGATACTCTCGTCTGGGCATCCAAAAACTACATTAATTCCCAGCTGGTTGCGCCGGACAGTTTAAAAACCGGTACAACTTGTTGAATATCTGTCGCCATCAACCAGATTATGGCATTGAGCGTACGTGGTACTTTTTCACCACTTCACAAGGAAAGAAAGGTATGTGATGGTATCGGTGGCTCTATGAAGTGTGCCGTATATCGAGAGGGTCTTAAAATAACAGTGACTGAATACATTTTATGTGCTGAACAATCTTGTGTTTACTGCAACACAAGATTATGGATAATATTATGTTATTTTTGTGACGAGTGCATTTTAGCCAGTATGGCCAACGAGCTGGAAAAGCGGTTCCGTGAATCCAGGCTGGTAAAAGACACTAAAACATTCAATCGCATCGTTCCACTGGGCATGAGAACAACTGATGCGTAACCTATGTCGTCCTCTGATGAGCCCTGTGTTCGAAGTGTCCAGGGCTGAAGTCTGCGTGGAAGTGAAAAATGTTTAATGAAATGATGTGCATATCGACTCTGAAACAAGATGTTTTTGTCCAAATTTCGGCGGTTTATATCGTTTTGTTTATTTCGAGTTTCAAATTGTTTTTCGTTCGAGTTTCGTCGTTTGGTATTGTTTGTGACTGCATATTTATTGCCGCAACTTGTACAACTCAAGACCAATTATACCACTGCACTGGGAAGTTTCATCTTACATCCACAGGTTCTTTACATGTGTAAAGCATCTGATAACAACGAACTGGTGTCCAAATGACCCTTCAACTGGTAGGCGTCTTGACTATGGTGTAATGGGATAGAATAGCAGAGGTCATTTTAGGCCATGAACTTAGGTCACCAGAGTTGGGCATGGCTTTGCAATGCTCCAACATATCCGGAGCACCACGAACCTGTCAAGCCTTGAATTGAAATCGGACGAGACGTGTTTGCGTTTTCGTCTTTTAAATGACATGTAAGGTCAAGCTTAAGGTCATTTAGTCAGGTTACAAGGGTCGCTTCAGATCCAAGGCACGAGTAATGGTGCAAAATCTGTGGTAGGTAAGTGATCAGCTTTCATTTGACATCCACATCAGCCATGTTGTAGCGTATCCGCACGAATCATACTTCCAGTGAGCGTTTTGCCCTAGGCGATGACCTCTGTGACCTTTTCCTCAATCTGAGTTACAAAGAAATTCACCCACCAATGGTTAGCTTATACCCTGAGGACCACCCAGTGAAAAAATAAAAAATTTGAAATAGGACTTTCAAAGAATTATTACTTTAAAGAAGAGGTCACTAGGGCCTGAGGTCAAAACATGGCCCGAGGTCAAAGTTTATTTTTCTTATATAGCCCGTTGTATGGTCTATCCATTGATATGAATTTAATTGATTTCGATCAGCCACTTTTAAGATAAAAATTTATTTCTGCTTCAATGTTTGCGTTGACCTCGAAATTTTGATCACCTCTATTTGGTGACCTCTTTGACCTTGTGACCTGAAAATGGGCCCAACTTTTTTCTTTTGTATAGGGGACCTTGGGTACAAAATTTGATGAAAATCTTAGTGGTCATGATGAACTTTTTGGTGCCTACCTGGACGATTTGTCCTGAAATGACACAAGTATGTACCAAATCATACGAAAAAACGAAGACAATGCACTGAGAAACAACAACCTTAACTATGAACATGACGAATACCTTCAGAATTATTTTCTCTTAACACGTGGTTTTCCTGTTTTATTTTCACTTAAATTTATTAGACGGGCACTTCAAAACGTTAAAAATTCAGGAAAAATGGTAATTTTACCGATCTCTTATTCATTTTCAGGCTCTAGGTGGTCTCGATGTAAGCTGCCTTTTTTATTTTCCGTTGTTTTTGTCTTCATTCGAAGGATATATTCGTTGTAGCGGCCCACTTGATATCATGTTCCTTTTTAAACGAACGTTCCGCTGTGGCCTCCGCTGCTCTTTCGTCGATTGACTCTCGGATTAGTTTTTGTAATAATTTTTGGTGTTCGTCTTGTCGTACTTCCATCATTCTCTTGCTTTCTTTAATTTATATTTTTGGACAGTCAATACATTTCATTTTATATACTACGCCTGGTTTTGTCCCGTTGTCTATCTTGTCCTTTGATTTGACCAGTAATCGTTGGATCGTCTAATGGGGCTTAAAATATGATCTTACGTTGAATTCAGAAGATATGCGTCGAATCTGTACAGGTAATCCTTCCACGTATGGCATCACTAGTGGTCAGGTCACCAGTGCAGGTCAGGTGACCTCACCCCCCAAAATTTTTAAGGTGGCATACGTGCGATATGGGTGAATCTATCGGATTTATTTTATTTTTATTTTATTAGGGCCACTCCCAACAGGCACACTTGCCCAATTACAGCGATTATTGGCGTGGGTGTTTAAGGATCCTTTTCACCGGGTCAGATCGGACACGGAAGGCGATTTCCCGCCGTGGGGATTGAACCCACGTTAATCCATGCTATCCGATTCGTAGACTAGCAACGAAGCCACTAGGCCACCCCGGCCCCAATTTGAAACTTTTACCACATAATGGGCCCACCGGGTGCTACAATATGCGTTCTGGAGTTGTTCATATCGATGACCTAAGGTCAAGTACGGACAATGACCCCTCCATTGGAAATACATAAAAAGCAGAAATTGGGCTGTATTTGTGTAGGTAGATACATACAGCTGAGAATACTTTCTTATCCTTCAAATCGTAGTATCCTGGGCCCCTTTCCAGCTTCATGTTGCAATTGTTTTACCTGTGAACTGTGGAAGGTCATCTGTGGCTACTTAAGCAGTTTTCAGACTTAGGCCAATAATTTTGCATGAAATGATGATGCAGCTTTTATTTTGATATCATTGCGTTTGGATTGCTATTGCGAGTCGATTGATATGCATATTGACTTTAATAGGTTAAAAAAGTGACCTCGACATGTCCTGAGGTCAGGTCTTTTTGTGTTTTGACCTAGTATGGTCGTATTATGCATCATTCGATCCGCCGTGATGAGAGGAAGCGAATGATGACTAAAAAATGATTGTAACCCAACTCTGCTAGACGCTAGAGCCCAAAAACGCTCCTCAAAATGCCACTTTCGTTGACCTGTCATGACCTCAATATTGACCTGAGCCAAAAAGTGACTGGTAAAGTTTCGTCATGGATTTGTACGATATATCCAGCAGCTTTCGCGTTTTTTCGCTATCCTGCATAGGGGCCGAGTTCGAGGGGTGTTGAGATGCCCCCCCCCCCCACCAGGACGAAGGCGGCTCGGAGGTCCACTGTGGTGAGGGTTGCTTTCTGGATCTTATTGAATGTTTTCTCGTTGTTTTTGGCCGATGTTTACTCTAAACATTGCATTTAATACAAAACATGTTGGAGATGGTGCCTCGTAATATTCTCTTTTCCATTAAGTACATGCCACTGTATTCTGTGTTAAGTGTTTTAATGCTCATAACTATCAAGACATATTCGCTCGGTGAAGAAAGACCCCAGCAGTGAGGAGCATACTACGCAAGGGAAGGAGATGATTCACGGCGAAGCCGTGGGGTGTCCGCGAGTATAGGTCGCGGACCGGGGCCTGAGGAGGCGCGGCGCAGCCGCAGCCGACGAAGGCGTAACGTTGCACTGCAGGTTGGGGAGGCACCTGACCGAAGGTTAGGTGCGCCGCAGGTCGGCTAGCTGCATAGGAACAAGGTTAGGTGAGGTTCGGTTATGTCATAACATATTTTCACAGCGGAACGTCGTTGAGGAACCTTGGAACGACGGACAGGCCAAATTTTAGGGGGTGGGGATAATGACGCACAAACTGTTGAGGTCCTATGCTGCCTGGGCAAGAATAGATATGAGGTAGGGAAAACCATCAATTCGGGATAGGGTTTGAGTTAAGGGTTTGAGACAGATGGATAGGGTTTCAGTTTTGCTTTCTCATAACAGCTTTTTACAACAGGGGTACTGGGCTCAGCGAAGCGAGCCAGGGCGCTTGTAACAAGCTATTTCATCATCATCATTATCATCTTTTGTGGGACCTTATCTCTGTGACCGTTGTCCGTTTGTGGTATACTCCCGGATTTTTCCACATAATCACGGCATTTCCCAATATGTCTGTTGCACGGGCCAGATTTGACATTTACGACCTCGTTTGACCTTGAAGATATAGAACTAGGTCAGTGAAACCTTGTCGTAAGGTAATCACTGTCGCCTTCACCTCCCTCCTCCCAACGGGCGTTCTTCTAACTCTCTTGGTTCCTGAGCTCTCAGGGGAGGGGCATTTTAGAACCCCCCCCACCGAAGCGTTGACGTATGAACCCTCTGCACTGCACTGGTTAAGGCAACGTCGGCAGGGGAACTAAAGTGGCGTATATGCAGTTTTATGCCACCAAGAGCTATTGCTAATATTGTTTACTGCTTTCAACGTTTCAGCGTGATATGAATAAGCGAGACGATTTGAATTTGATTTCTTAATTTATTTGAAAAATGGAGTTTTTAGATGTTGTTAGTGTAAATGACATACAACAATCCGTCAATGCTCCTAGCCGTGGGGACGCATTCGTGAATGACCAATAGGCGGACCTGGGCCGACTCTCCGTGTGGTCGAAATCCTGACTTTTGAAACTGAACCCTGAAAAATGTCACGTGGTCACATTCACTCTTCGAAATTCTCCCATTCTGGCAACGCATTCATTGGATGACAGTCTTGGGGCGTCGCACGGTGACTCGAGACCCGGGTTTCTTGCTCAGTTCCTGGTTGACATTCGCGAGACTCGTTGATTTGGTGGTGGCCAGAGTTAATCGTATGCTAGGGCTTCTAATAAGAAGCATGCAAATCCCGCAATGTGCATACATGTGGAGGCGCGCTGCGATGCCAGTCGGTTACTAGTGCCCACTTCGCTCATGTGCGGTCTATACTGGAATAGGGTTGTGTGACGTGGGCTGGCACAGCTGCTACCGCATTGAGCTTATACAGCACAAGCTTCTTATGTGGTCGACGGCTAAGTCAGACAAACAAGTTACAGCCACCGACTACATCACGCTTTTACGCCATTTCAAGCTTCCATCAATCCGTTCGCGGCTAGCGCAATATGACTTGCTGCACCCGCACAACGTTTTCTCTGGCCGTCGTGATTGTCATCAGGTTACGACGTGTTCTGGTTTGTTAGTGTAAGCACGTAGATCCCGAACTCAGAGGCTATAGGATGTTCCACACGCCAGGGTGAACAGTCTTCAGGGATCTCTCTTCTGCAGAATTCCCTCGCTCACAAATGTTTGTCTTAACCCTCGCCCCACCGGGGGCCATCGATGGCCCCCCTAAAGGTTTTTCCGGGATAGCAGAAAAACGAACAGGTGCAGCACCGCGGTTGAGAGCTCTACCTCTCACTGCATCATTTTCCCACCATCCCTGAAATTTTTAGCCCGGGTCACCCAAGGTCAGGTTACCATACGAGGTCAACCAAGGTCACTTTACTTCAACTTTAGAGCTCTGTAAGAGCTACATTTCGAAGTCGATCGATTTGAAACTTCCTACACTTTGTGGCCCCTCCAGGGTCTACAAGGTGTATATCCGGGATTTTTCGATTTAGTGCCCTGAGGTCAGGTCACGAGGTGACCTCTCCCATTGAAAAAGCATTGGGAAAAGCTGTCTTATGATCTAAAAGTCACAAAAACGATTGAAAATGCTCGACTTCGTCAGAAAAGCGTTCTTGGACACGCTTTTACGGATTGCAGGGGCCATATTTGCCCTTTGACCTCTCCAAGGTCATCCAAGGTCACCAGGGTCAAAACAGTATTTTGACAATAACTTTTGATCTAATTACGCTAGAGCGCTGAAACAAACACCATCGTGTTTGTCTTGTCACTAGCTTTCATTTGATATACGGGAAGGTCACTTTCTGACCTTTCGTGACCTTAGGTCATCTTAGGTCACGAGGTGACCTCTGGAGGTCAAACCACTAGCGGGAGGTCTTATTGTTTCACATAGCGGAAAAAGGACTGACAATTTCCTATCGAATGTACTTTTACTAAACCTCAATAGCTCTAATGGCATAAGAGTTATGCCCAGTTTGCTTAAGCATTGCATATTTGAGTGAAAATAGCCGATCTTGACCTAATTTGACCCTCTGGAGGTCAAACCATTGACCTGAGCACTAAAACATGTGGAGTAATTTCTTATTGAATTCACGCGAGCTTTTTTCTTTTTAATGCACTTTGCAGATTTGCGCTAACGCCCATATTTTCGGAGTTAGAGGGGGGCTATCGATGGCCCCCCGGTGGGGCGAAGGTGGCGCTGGACCTCCGGTGGGGCGCGGGTGAACACCCGCACTGGAGGGGGTCTGGCACTAACGCGCACTGGAGTGGGGCCTGGTAGGCCCCCCTAAGATCTCGGAAACTAAGAGGCATAGAAAAACAAAATTTAAGAGGTGGGTGGGAGTTATGGTGATCTACATCATTACAAATTTTATTGGCCTAGGTCAATATCTTCAAGGTCAAACTAGGTCATAAAGGTCAAAAGTTGGCCATGCTGGGGACCGACCGGTAAATGCCGTGATTATGCGGGAAATTGGCGGGAATAAGCTAAAGGCGGACCAGGGTCATATAGAGAAGGTCTTAAGAGCCTTCCCTTCAATTTTGGGGTCAACGTCATTCAAGGTCATTGACCTGTAAGGTCACAACATAGTATACTACTTATAATGTACACTTTGACTAACACTGTAGCCACTGTTTGGCGGGAAATGAGAATTGACCTTTGCAAATTACCTTTGACCTTACCCTTTGACCTTGACTTTGGTATTGGGGTACCTTATCGATGACGTCATAGCATAATGTACGTCAGACCGGGTAACGTCATTTGACCGGAAGCACTGTGGTCAGTGACCTTGAAAATGCCGATATGACCTTGACCTGTGACCTTTGACCTTGAAATTGACCTTCATGTGAGGTGACCTTGACATATAACCCCGGTTATATGGTGTTATGACGTCACCACTCGGTCTCCAATGCAAGCTAACTGGTCCGACCGCGCGATTACGGCGATCTCAAAATTCAGGTCTGACTTTAAAAGCCTATAAGTAAAAAAAATTCGACTGATTTTCAACAAACTTTCATCAATCGACGCGCTATTAAATTCTGTTTAATGTGGCAAAGTATTGTGTTTCGGCTACGAGCGGTTCTCCGGCCACCTCGGAAAAACAGGTTGGGGGGCCTCCGAGGCCCCCTCCAGTGCGCGTGTAAACTCGCACAGAGACGTTGACTTCTTTCATGATTGTGTTTGAATTTTTAACACGCGCATTGACGGGGGCGGGTACCCGCCCCCCCTCGGGTTTTTGGAGATGGTATAGAAACGGCGGCGCATAGTGTCGCCGTACTTGGTATACCTTTTCATCTCAGGTCAGGTGACAAGTACAGGTAAAGTGACCTGACCTAAAAACGTTTAAGACAGCATAAGTCAGAACAGGATGAACTTATCCGATTGATCATATAATAGACCCACTGAGTTCTCTACAACATGTTCCGGCACTTTTGATATCGATGACCTAAGGTCAGGTAAGAGCCATGACCTCTCCATTGGAAATACATGGGAAAATGGTTTTAACTGAATAACATAGAAATGGACGGTAATAGAGCGTTTATTTTAACTGCATTAGATTTGCATTGTCTTTGCAATTCTAATGATATAAATTTTGACCTAATTTTACCTTGATCTGACCAAAGGTCAGGTCAAATCACATGTTTGATCTGATTTGACCCAGCAAGGTCATAATATATGTATATATATATATATATATATATATATATATATATATATATATATATATATATATATATATATATATATATATATATATATCTAAATCGATTCGGCTTGCTGCGAGGACTCCAATGGTCTAAATTGCTTTGCTCTATCTTTACTTGTTCAGATGAAATGACCGAAACCCTTCATTTACATGTTATCCCTATGATGGCATGTCTTGACATCTAGTGAACTTAAATGTGACCTGACAAAAATGGATTAATAATTTCGATAGAGAAGTGAATCGGGTACTCAACGCCGTTTACCGTTTTTCGCTACCTAGCGTGTTTATCCAAAATCTTAGGGGGGCGGATACCCCCCCCGTCAAAGCGAAGGTGGCTCAGACCCTCGTCAATGCAGGTGTTAAATCGGCTGCCAGGCAGTTTGTGGACGCTCTGGAGCCATTCGTGTAAACGCACACGGACCATGACAGTGGGTAAAAATGGAGTCATATACATTACATATATCTTACATTTCATTTTTCTGTAATTTGTAACTGCTCATCGCGTAGGTGTTGTGCTTTTTTGTGTAACAACACGTGTATGTACTGTACCAGCTGTTCTTACATGACTGCACCTATAATTGTGATATTCCTGTTGGTGTTCACTGAAATAAAAATCGACGACTTATTTAATGACCGAGGGTGGTCAATGTTAATGAGTTTCCAGCGGTTCAGAGATTCCTATCCGGAGGGCAGTGTCGGTCCTTTGACCTACAACGCCTGGAATCGAGGGATACCACGAGAGTGGAGAAGGCTCGTGTCAGGAACCACACTATTGGAACCGGAAAACCGGGTGGTAAACCCCACAATCAACCTCGTTTTTATAATGTCTGGGGACACAATCAGGCGCAGCTTGACACCAGTCGCTGCCCCACGGTAGTGCTATACGTCACAGGCTAGCTAGATAATTGTTTGGCGTGGGAAGCGTAACAGAATTGCAACCAAAAACGCTGCGGGAGATCGACCACCTGCAACGCGGTCCAACTGCCAGCGTTTTGGTTAGGACACTGTATTAGGGGGTTCTCGCTTGCAGAACAAACCATATATCTTACGTGGATTTCAAAAACAGTTTTCTCCGCAAAATGTGCTCCGTTATAACGTTACTTTTATGAAGTATACAATCACGAAGCTCTGGAATCATATCATATCCCCACAGTGATGACCCTGGTGGAGAATTCAAATCGTTAGCTGGCTTGGTAACGAAAAACATTTTCCCCGTAGGTATTCTCCTCAGAGGAGTCTCAGCCATTAGGAGCCAATGTAGAATGCGTTTTAGAGCGAGTGACCAAAAAGATTTGTCTAATTAGTGAGTGGATCTCTGTGGCAAAATATGGGGCTTGGATGATGTAAAATCACGTTGAAACAGCTTGACGAACTGTGGGTCCAGCTCGTATTTAGGGATAAGAGACCACAGATTGAAACATTGATGTTAAGTTACTGATTGACGCTTAATAAGTGTTTCGTGTTTATTCGTGTTTTTTATGTCATGAAAAAGTAACCAAACTGCGTGATCTGTAAGTAAATTGAGATCGTTAAAAAAATTTGCCGGATTTTCATTTTGAAAAGTAGCATCGGGGTACCATCCAGGCAAATTTATTACTACACACCACTTTTTACCCTTACAAGTTTAGCACACCATAGAACTCCTACACTATTTCCAATTACTCCCAAATCTTCCCATAAGTAGGAAGGTGCTTCTAAGCTAAACAGCTCTTTTGACAGACAAAATTAAGCTTTTTGTTGCACCTGATGTCATTCCATCCCTGTGGTAGGCTGTATCCAGTTCTTATTTCGATGCAATCCTCATTTCCGTTCTTGTTGTTGGGTTCTGGAGGGCGCCAGTCCGTACTTGTTATACGCGACCCGTCTCGCAGCCAGGTCCACTGGCCGCGCTGCCTTTTCCCCCAATCCAGGCTTCCTGATCTTTGATGCCATGCTTAAATGCTAGCCCCCGTATTAAAGCTCTGTTGCCAGTCTCCTCCTTGGCCAAACGGCCACCGCGTCGAATACAGTAGCTGTCGGCAGCGTTAAACGCAGCACGCCGTCGCACGAAGACATAGCACCACAAACCATGTCTTTTCCAGCCCCCGGGACATCGACATTTGGGTGGTCGGGCACTGGGAATTTTGTTAATTTGTGCTTGAGTTTGCGGTTTTCTTCACTAAGCCTGCCATTTTCGGCTTCTAGCTTATCTTTTTGTGTTTCCAATTGATAAATATTACGAGTCAGACTGTTTTTCTGGCTAATGCAGCTTTCCTTCTGCGCTTGTAGGCTGCTAATCCGGGTTTCAAGATTAAAGACCTTGTTGCGCAGTCGATCGATTGTACACTGTAGTTGTCCAGCTTTCACACCAGAGGCAAATAAAGAGATAAAAATAAGAATGGAAAAAGGTTTGGACATTGTTGCACAAATAACAAACTGTCTCAATTTTGAAAACACTAACTATTACTACGAGCAATTTGAATGACGCTTATCCGACTAAACCTACATTTTTACTACTCTGTGCTCAGACATGATAATTTCTAGTGCAGGTTAACGTGCACTGTTTGCATGGGGGACTTCGTTTTAACGCTACTTTTTAATATTGTTACTGGTCATGGATTTTGTTATTAATACAATTAGTAAAACCATGGGGCGACATTTTCCATACAGCTTCATTGGTCAAAATTTTACAGCCAAATCTATGAACCAAACAGGCAAATGACGCGTTCATGACGTCTCATATTGACAACCTCAAGAAGGCTACCATATCTGAAGGTGAAGCTCCTTCATAAGCTGATCATGTCATGTCTATGTATCTATGTCTGCGTTGCTCACTGATTCATTGATTCGTTTGCCATTTGCTGGAAATATTAATCAGTATCAAACATTTATATTGAATAAATTAGAGTGGCGTACAAAGAATTATAGCGCGCGCAACGTTCAGCGTAGGCTTAACTTTAAGTTGTGACTTGAAAACTTTTCTTAAAGACGCAAATACCAGATGCACTGAGTATTCAAACAATATCTTAATTAAATGCCAATGTTTTGCTAATGTCTTCCCCACAGCTAATTTTCTATACTAATCTGGCCTAATTTAGATTCCATCAAATTTCCACTAAGATGCCAGCACACTGTACTTATGTTGCACTCTCTCCACACGATCCAGGCGAACGCGTGCAGCCCCTGCCCATATAACGTTGCAGTACTCTAATACTGACCTAACATGCGTGCAACAAGACGCCCGCACGGAGGCCAAACTGATGCCTCCCCAGCACCAGGTCGTACTCTTGCTTTTTGGAATAATCTGATCAAAATACCGAGAAACATGTTAGCTTTTTTAACTATTGAATCAATGTGAGGTGCAAATGTTAGTTTCTTATCCAGAATAACACCAAGGTCCCTGATGGTGTCCACATGCTCATGGGCAGTGTTCCCGACGAAATAGTTAATATAAATTGGAGGCTTTTTTAGGGTAATCCTAAATTACTTAAATTTTGAGGAGTTCAAATTTAGTTTGCAGGAATGGGACCATCTTATCAGGTGATTAGGTCATCTTGCAAGGCGAATCCGTCTTCCACCGGGTTAAATTTTTAGAGAAAAATTGACATCATCGGAAACATGAGACAATGAGAATTAATTTGGACCGGAAGATATTGAAATACATGGCGAAGATTAGGGAGACAACAGTCCGCCCTCCGGCGTGCCTGGGGTTACAGCCGTCCAGTGAGAGCATTTTCCATTTACAATCACACGCTGAACTCTGTCATGCAAATAAGAGTAGGGCCAATTCCAGGCAGGTCCAGTTATGTGAAATTAATGATAAAACTTGTGAAGCAAGAGGGTGTGGTTAACACTTTGGAAGGCTGCAGTAAAATCAGTGCAAATTCAGTCTGTCTGAGAACCCTGGCCTATAGCACTCCATGCCTCTTTCAGAAGTGTGGCGAGGCTGGTCGCGCAGGACCGTCGCTCCACGGAGCCGTGCTGTGTAGGAGACAGCGCCGGTTGGACATGACTCAATAGGGACGTATGTACAATTTTCTCCACTGCCTTTCAAACAAAGAGGAACCAGGGATACAGATCTGTAATTCGCCGGGCTTTTACGGCAGCCTTTTTTGAATGGGAATAACGTTGGCTTGTTTCCATCTCCTCGGAAAGACACCTTTGGCTAGCGACATATTAAAGAGTCTGGTTAGTGGTACAGAAAGCTCTTCATAATACTCACGAATGATTCTGGCACTTACACCGTCTGGTCCGCAGGCCTTATACACTGGTATGTCACGCAGTACAGCCTTCCACCTCTCGGTCACTGCACCGTAGCTCAGATAACACAGGCAGCTCACGAGCTAGCACCTCCGGAAAAGGGTGCGTGACACGCGGATCTGTAACATTTGTTTGCAAACGTTCGGTTCAGTACATTTGCTTTCTCCCCATCGTCAGTGACAATACCACCATCAGCAGGTAACACTGACATACGCTTCCTACCTCCCTTTAAGCACTTTAAGAAAGACCCAAAATGTTTTGGGTTAGTTTTAAAGTCGTTTGTGAGACCGGCAATGTATTCACTGGCCATATTCCAAAAAACACTTCTCTTCTCCCTGAACTCATCCGACAAGTTGTCACATTTGTTCCGCCCTAACCGTCTGAAGGCAAGACTCTTCTCTTTCAGTGCGTCCCTTAGTTCCCGGTCAAACCCCGGCGGACATTTCCTTTTTCTGCGGACTACAGGAATGTAGTCAGATATGGCAGCTTCGAAAAGACAATAGAATAGATTTACCGCCTCATCAACATCTACAACATCGAGAATAGACCAAGGAATCAACTAGAGTACATAACGCAACATAATGGGTCCTCAAAGCTCTCTAAAATCTGTTCCGGTACTTTTGATATAAATGACCTAAGATCAGGTACGAGGCATGACCTCTTCATTGGAAATTGTTAGCCGTTCCAATGAACACGCATGTTCGTGAGAGCGATGTCTATCCAGTCAGGTCCATGGCTCCACTGCCGACCCCCACCAAGCGAGCGCGGCGGCCGGCTGGCCGGTCACTGCCCGGGGCAGGGCATACCACGTGACCGGCACATGCCACAGTAACAACGGGCATATCACTTCTCCCCGGTATATCAGTTGACGACCCGTCAAAAGTCAACAGACACAGACACCGCCCTACGAAAATATTTCAACTTAAAGACAATCCAAAATCCAAACACGCATGAATTGAGTGTAAGTAATGGCCAGTTCCAGGTAGTGATCGGAACGGGAATCAAATGGACCATTTAGCGGGTACAACATCAGTATGCATACTTCTGTCGCCATTGCAGCCAATCCAATGTGAAACTTGTGGGCAATCGAAAAGAGCAATTCACGCACACAGTGGTCAATACACGGTGATCAGAACACAAAAATTAGCCAGCAAGTATGCACAAAATCAGCTAGGTACACAATACACAAATTTGCCCCAGTTCCTGATATTTCAATGTGATACGTAATCACCAAATCTATCCGGCGGTCTTCTCACTCTTCCTGACCGCCGCTGAACACTCCCGCTGTCTCTGACTGTCCCAAACAGTCAGATATCGAAACGATTTTTTGGCAGATATCGAAACGATATCTGCCAAAAAAATAAAAATTCTTCTTCATCTGACCTTTACCGAAATTTGCGGCCCATCATTGCCCCAAAACATGGAGCAGTAACCCAACCATCGAACTTGACACCAAATGATCTAAACAATTATTTCACATCTGTGGGCCAAAATACCAGAAGTAAAGTGGAATCGGAATTCAGGCACTCTGGACGCCAGTCACTCAATACTCGACTGTCGCGTGTTAACGCAGGCAGTCTAAGAATTTCACCGGTTACCATCGAAGAACTCAGAAAAATATTGTTTTCCATGCCAAACAAAACTTCACTCATCAAGGATGATATACCGGTAAAAATTTTCAAATTAGCCTTCCCCATTTTAGGACGACATATGCTTAGAATCATCAACAAAAGTTTTGTTTCAGAATCCGTGCCATCGAAATGGAAGGAGGATATAGTGGTGCCATTGCACAAGAAAGGAGATGCGTCGGTTCGGGCAAATTTCAGGCCGGTTACAAATATTCCTACAATTTGCAAAATTGTTGAAAAATTGGTACTTCTCCAGCTTAGTCAATACCTCGACCAGCAGCACGTTTTGGCTGACGACCAGCATGGCTTTAGATCTGGGCGCTCAATAGCCACTGTCCTTTTAGAAGTCACCGATGAAATTTTAAAAGGGATGGACCGCTCAGAAGTGACTTTACTAACCCTGATTAACTTGAGTCGTTTGTTTGATGTAATTGATCATGGGTCACTTCTGACTAAATTAGAGCTTTTACAAATCCATCCGGGCTGGTTTCGGAGCTATCTTAGTGGACATGTGCAACGAGTCCAAATCGGGGATAAAATGTTGGAACCCCTCCCTATCAACATGGGTACTTTTCAGGGCTTATGTTTGGGCCCTGTGCTCGCAAACATCGCGGGTAATGATCTAACGTGTCACATCCCATCACATCGTAATGGCTTTCGAGTTAACACGCGCACTGGAGGGGGCCTCGAGGCCCCACCTGTTTTTCAAGATGGCCGGAGAACCGCTTGTGTCGAAAAACGAAACGTGGCCACATTTAAATTTATAGCGCGTCGATTGGTGAGACTTTTTGAAAATCGGCCGAAATTTTTTGACTTATAGGCTTTAAGTCAGACCTGATTTTGAGATCGCCGTAAACGCGCGGTCGGACCGTTAGCTTGATTGAAGACCGAGTGGTGACGTCTACTTCATTAGCGGGACTATATGTAGGTCCTTCTGAAGTCAGGTCAGGTCAGGTCCGGTCAGGTCATATCTGCACTTTCAGGTCACTGACCACTGTGCGTCCGGCCAAATGACGTTTCCCGTCTGACATATATTATGATATGACGTCATCGGTAGGGTCCCCAATACAAGGTCAGGTCAGGTCAGGTAGGTCATTGGGAAGGTCATCCTCATTTCCCGCCAAACAGTGGCTACGTGTTAGCGGGAAAACCATGTGACCTTTTCTTTTCCTTTGAAAACCTTTTGAGACCTTTTTCTATGAACCTTGTCCGCCTTTAGCTTTTCCCGCCATTTTCCTGCATAATCCGCATTTCCAATCGATCCCAGCATGGCCAATATTTGACCTTTACGACCTTGTTTGACCTTGAAGATATTGCCTAGGTCAATGAAAATTGGTCATATGTGATCCCGCCCCCCCACCTACGTGGTTTTTCTAACCCTCTTGTTTCTGAGATCTTGGGGCCTCCCCCCCTCCGTGCGTTAGTGCCACCCCTCCGGGTGTTAAAGGTATAAGGTACGCAGACGACATACAGCTAGGAATCACTGGTCCACGTGGTCGTATGCCTGAAATGAAAAATTGTTTGGAAGAAATTCTGGAAGTGATGACCACATGGTTTCAACAAAACGGGATGTTGGTCAATGCCAGCAAGACGGAGCTTCTCCTGTGTGGCGACCAAAGGCAGCTAAAACACATATCGCAACCTGTACACATTCAGTTTATGAATGAGGAAATTGGAAGTAAAAATGTAGTTAAAAATTTAGGGGTATTTATGGATCGCAATCTTTCTTGGTCTCATCATGTCAAGTGTATATCGGATCGCTGTTTTGGTATACTTATTGCTTTGTATAATGTCAAACATGTTCTGCCCACTAAAGTACTCCCTCGTGTTATTGACTCGCTTGTATTTTCACATGTTAGGTACTGCATTCAGGTCTATGGAAGCACAAATTCTGAATCAAAGAACAAGATGCAGAAAATCTTTAACTTTGCGGCCAGAATAATATCAGGTCGAAGGAAGCACGACCATATCTCGGATGTCATTGAAGAGCTGGGATGGCTCAATGCCCAGCGTTTTATCGAATATTTTGACATGTGTATGCTTTATAAGTTGATAACGACAGGTTGCCCTTCGTCCCTGGCATCGAATTTTCGTTTTAACCGTGATGTTTTGAATCGGGAGACAAGACAATCGGAAAACTTGGCACTCCCAAAGCCGAGAACAAATTATGGAAAACGTAGCTTTGTTTATCGTGTATCATCGCTTTACAACAATATTTGTGTACTTGTTGGAAATCCTCGGGCAACAAACTATTGTGTCTTCAAAGAGAATATCAGGCGCGCTGTGCGGGGTGATCGGAGGAATTGAGTGCTCGCAGATACATAGTATCATATTTTACATTTCTATTTTAGTTTAGCAATTCTCATATCATGTTCGGGCATGTATGTAGTTCTTGTGTTCATTTCGTGACGATATGCTGGAGCACTGACATTTGATTATGTTTTTGACAAAGGTCTAAGAATAACCCACTGTGTGCGGAAAGACCTGCTGATGTGAATACATACATACATACAAACTGACCCACACGGTCCGGAGTCACGGATTCACGAAAGCCGTCGCGCGGACCGCCACCAATCAGTCCGTTCGGCGTCGGACAGTCAAACCGCACGTCATTGTCAGCCAGTCTGCCCGTCAGTCTGATCGGGGGAACGCGCTGACCTGCACGCGGCGTCAGATGTAAGTTTGCGTTTCGCGGAGGAGTAAAGTCGGGCTGTGTCAGAATAGAACCAGTGTCGCGAGGAGGAGTCAAGTCGGAACTTTCCCGAGGACTGCTCATTTCACTTGCCCTCTCCGGGTCAGAGGGTCGTTGCGGTACTATCAGGGGAGACGCCTGGGTGCCCAGGTATGGGAGGATTCAAGTCTGGAATCCTCACAGGGAGGGTCGTCTCCTTGGACCTTTCCGGTCCAGAATGCCTCTGCGGCACTGTGGGTGTGGACACACACAGTTTCAGTATGTTGTGATGGACGATCTTTGATCCACCCCCTCCTATTCCGTCCGTACCAATTTTGTAGGTCCACCCTCGTCTTTTTTCGAGAATTCTAGAGGGCCCTTCCCACCGCCACGCAAGTTTGGGAGACTCGCCCTTCTTGTGCGCCTGTCGCCGAAGCCAGACCCGATCCCAGACTTCAAAGACTGTTTCCACTAGCTTAGAATCATGTAGAATCTTACTCTGCTGATGGGATGTTACACTGGCGTCCTTGATGGATTGTTCCGTGTTTTCCACAGTTTCCTGTAGCTGAGTGACATATGACAAAATGTCCCTGTTCCTGCCCACCGACTGTTCAAACAAGACCTGTGCTTCCTCCCCGAACGTTCGGTCCAAGGGCAGTTTTGCTGGACGCCCAAACACCGCCTCATAAGGGGAGATCCCCGTCGCGTCATGGGTGTTGGCATTCATGGCCAGCACAGCGGCGTCCAAGCAATTGGGCCACGTTTTAGGATGATCGGCACACATTTTGGACACAGCCGTCATCAAAAATATGTGGCTCCGCTCCGAATATGCATTACCAATCGGGTGATACCGGGTGGTGGTGCTCTGTCGAATACCAAGGGATTCGTACAATCCCCGAAGAACTTTGCCCGTGAGGTTGCGTCCCAAATCACTATGTATGGAACGGGGCATGCCAAAAACCGAAATCACGTGATTTATCAGTGCGTGTGCAATAGCCCACGCCTCTTGATTCGGTAACGGGATAGCCCATGAAAACCGCGTGAATGAATCGATGCATGTCAATACTTATTTGTGGCCGTCAGGTTCACTTACTGGCAACGGGCCAATCAGATCGATATCCAGGCGATCCATGAAACAGCTAGACTGTAAAGACCCCAAAGGAGCCTCAGATCCCCTCGGTGCATCGCGTTTGCGCTCACACGCTTCACACTCCCGGCAAAACTTTCTGACATCGGACTGTATGCCCGGCCAGTAGAAGCGAAGGCGGACCTGCTTTTCCAGCTTGTCTGCCCCCTGGTGGCCACCACCATAGCCAGAATGCAGGGCGGTTAGAATTTCACGGCGAAGATGATTAGGTACGACCATCTGCAAGCAAGCAGGTGCGCCTCTTGCCGTCTGCATGCGCCGATAGAGACCAGGATTGTTTTCGCCACGCACCACCAGTCGTCGCCACTCGCGCAGCAGACGTTTGGCACCGGCAGACTTCAGATGTTTCTCCTGTGGGCGTGACAATCTACACTTCCAAGATTTAATTTCTAATAACCCCTCATCTCTATCCTGCTCCCTAGATAGCTGCTCGACTGTCATCCCCTGAACGGTGGTGAACAAACCTGGCTCAGAGCTCGAAGTCATAGCGCCAACAATAGGTGTGGCATGCTCTCTTACATGTTCAGGAGCAGAGTCATCATTCAGAACGGCAGCTTGTCCAAGCAGCAAATTCTGTCCAGCCGGCTCCCTCGATTGTGCCGATGCAACATACATTTCCGGTTTCCCCTGGACTCCAGCATCAGCTCCAACAGAATGATCACTGGGGTGAGCTATCTTTCTTTCACCTACTGGAACCCGAAATCCAACGATAGTGTGTCTCCGTACCATCCACTGCAGCTGTAGAATTTTCAGGGTGAGGATAGCGAGACAGAGCGTCACCGTCCTTGTGAAACACACCCTTTCTGTGAACGGTTTCAAAATCAAGCTCAGACAAAATCAGTAGCCACCTGGCAATCTGTCCCTCGGGATTCTTGAAATTGAACAACCACTGCAAACTCGAGTGGGCTATCCTTAAAACAAAACAGCGTCCAACGCAGAACTGCCGGAAATGCTGCACACCCCAAACTGCTGCAGCAGTTCTCGCTTAGTGACTGAATATTGACGTTCAGCCTTTGTCAATGCTCGACTGGCATATTCTATAACTTTGTCACCCTGAGTGAGACACGCACCTAAGGCTATACCACTTGCATCGGTGTCCAAAACAAAGGGAGGTGCAGCCTGCTCAAATGATGGGTGACCTAATACGGGCGGTGAAGCAGGAACAGTTTTCAGGGTCTGGAAAGCGTTCTCCACATCCGCAGACCAGACGAACGAGACACCTTTCTCTGTAAGTCTAGTGAGAGGTTTTGAAATGTCTGCATACCGTGAAATGAACTTTCGCACGTAGGAGCACAAGCCTAGAAATGATCTCAGCTCCTTCACGGATTTAGGTTGCGGCCACTCACGTATAAGCCTGGTTTTCTGTGGACTGCATTCGATACCTCTCTCGCTGACGCGAAAGCCGAGCCACGTCACCTCCGGCTGACATAGCCGGATCTTCCGAAGGGATAGCGTGAACCCTGCGCGTCGTAAGCAATCTAATACGGAGCGGAGATTGGCCTTCATCCCAGAAGTGCTGTCAGATATTACCAAAATATCATTCAAAATACTGAACGTAAATTTCCGGCGGTAAACCAGAAAGTGCCATTCCGACAGCTCGATTGAAGCTATGTGGTAAGCCTTGAAGGCCAAATGGAGCAGTTTGATATTCAAAAAGTCCAAACTCGGTTGTAATTACGCACTTAGGCCGGCCACTTTTTCGTACGGGCATTTGATGGAACGCTTGGGCTAGATCCAACTGCGTGAAAAGTTTGGCCCCGGCTAGCTTTTGCAAACATGACTCAATGTGAGGAATCACTTGTACAGATGGCGTGGTTATTTTATTAATCCGACGAAAATCACCGCGGATACGGATTTTGGAGCCCTGGGCTTTTCGTACGCATACCAAAGGGCTGGCCCACTGAGAATCTGCTACAGGTCGGAGAACGTCCTCGTCTACCAACTTTTGAAGCTGGTCAGCTGCTTGTCCTCTCAAATGTCCTGGTACTGGTCGGTAGTCCTGAAAAATAGGTCAATGGTCACCCGTCGGAATACAATGTTCAGCAATGTTTGTTCGTCCGAGGCCCGTGAAGACGTCTCTGTAATCGTGCAGAATATTTCCAAAGTCCACCTGGTCCTGCGGGTCAAGGTGTCCAACAGCTCGTTCAACATCGTCATTGAAGTCTGTCGTTTCAGTCAAAGTGTGTGGCGGCACCTGCAAAAAGGCGTCATCATCCACAACCTGCACATTAGCGATGTGAGTACCCTGGTACACCTTGATATCAGATTCGGTCAAATTTGATACACGGATCGGAACACATTTGTTGGCGACTGTGACGGCCAGATGTGCGACACACAGCCCCAGTTTGTTCTCTGCTTTAGGTTCAGGTTCAAGAACACACGTTTGACCTTGCACACACCTATCTTGAACCTCCCCACTCATAATCACCTATGGTCCGGCCTCCACAAGCAAAGATTTAGGAACAATGACCCTAGCCACCCGGTGAGCACCCCCACCCCTATGCAGGGGTACAGACTCAGACCTGACGACCATAACTCCCGTCCCCAAATCCACGACAGCTCCCAAGGTAACCAGCAGCTGAGCACCGACTAAGCAGTCCTCACATAAATTTTTGGACACCAAAACATTAACACTTTCAACACAATTACCGATCTGCAAATCAACCACTGTCTGTCCCATTAAATCAGCATTGCTTCCATCGGCTAGTTTCACGGTGTGTTGTACTGGAAAAATTATCTTACCCTCCGGTAGTTTGTCGTAACTCACAATAGTCTCGTCAGCACCCGTATCGACCAATGCTTTGGCCGTCCGACCTTCTATATGAATGTTCCAAGGAGTTTCGTATTTTTTCAAGAATCTTTGAAATTATTGTTCGGGATCCATTAATGGCCTCCTAGTGAATGGATGCCGCATACAGAATGCTAATATTTTTAACAATTGATTCTATTTAAGCTATTTATTGGTTCTCATATACGGGGATCAAAACCTCCTTTCTTGCTATTCCCGGCTGGGATTTGAAACTGGGTTAGTGGCGTGAGAGCCGAGTGCCCTACAGCGCCTCTGCGTCCATACACTGAGCTGATTTTTTTTTTGTTCCGTCAACCCGATGCTCTTAATTTAATCAAAACTATGCTAACAAATTTTCGCTCGTACATTCACAAAACAGTCCATTTTTTCACAGGATCTGTAAAACAAAAGCCCGGCTTCACGAGCACCGAGGGAGTTGTCGACAAGGTGGTAACCGTCTGGCTCACTAACTACCGCGACCAAGACGGTTAGCGCAACAACCGCAGCCACGGTGGAAGCCGCGACAACGGCGGCCGGTGCCAAAGAATCGACGGTGGTGCCACCAGTGACCGGGATCGGAGTACCGAACGGTGGCGCCACCAGTGATCCTGGCAGTGGTAGCTTCGATGGTAATGCCACCAGCGACCACAGTGGCAGCATCGATAGTGACGCCATCAGTGGTTAAAGTCGGGCTATTGCCTGCTCTGTATCTCAATCCAGTGAGGAGAACCAGTGGCGGATCCAGGGGAGGGGGCAAAAAGGCAATTGCACCCCCCAAACGGAAAAGCTCGGGGTAAAACTATGTTTTTGCCCCCCCCAAAGCGATCGACCTCCTTTTTCTCCGACTTCTTTTTAGCTTGTAAGCAAGATTTTGGTGCTTCAACTCTCACCTTCAAACATAAATATTGAAGTTCAGTGTAAATATTGGGGCTTGGATAGGAAAAAAAGTATCTTGAGTCCATATTTTTCACCCCGTGTGGTTTTTTTTTGCTTTTCGTCTCCAGTTTCCAAAATCCTACCGAAAAGGCATATTGTAACGCAATTTTTCACTCCGCGACGTTTTTTTTGCTTTTCGACTCTGGTTTGCCCCTCCCAAACCACCCGGCTAGATCCGCCACTGAGGAGAACACGTGTATAGTTGTGGAGATGCAGAATCCCGGATTGCTGGGAGGTCAGGACCCCTGAAGTTTTGGTCTTACACTTACTTTGTATTTGAATTGCATCGCAGTGCCAGCGTTAACCCATCCAGAACCCCCTGAATCAAGAAGGGATTTCCAGCGTTGCCTCCATAAACTACGCAGCGTAAATTTTTTGTTTTTATCCCCCTCTCTTCCCAGGCTCTTTGTCACCCATCGGTCATATGTTAAGCTTGATGACATTGTGTGTGGATCCCGCCGTCCTTTGTGTCACTTAATTTATAGATAGCCCTTTTATCCTTCATCCAAGAGGAATATATATTACTGCACGGGGCTCGGAAGGTAAATTGATATAAACCGAGGTTGGTTGAAATTTCCGGCACGCGGCCGAAGGCCAAGTGCGGGAGATTTCAACCAACCGAGGTTTTGATCAATTTACGCCGAGCCTCAAGTGCAGTAGTATTTTTACTACAGCCCGTACGTTTGTAGGCTTAGTTTGAAAGTAGACATATCATGAGTGTCCCTCGTTTTCACTTAGCAGAAGATATAATGAATGAGGTGAATGACACGGTAAAAAAGATCGAAAGAGACACGCTGAAAGCCGTCGAAGAGACAACAAGTAAAGAAACAATACTAAAGACTAACTTCTGGATCAATCAATTGAAAGAAGAATCCTTTTCACTGGGATTTGGACGGGATCTGCTCAGCCTTCCCGAAAATGAACTGAATGCAGTACTTGCCAGCTTTTTGCTTACGAAGAAACGAAAGGATGGAAAGGATTATGAAGTATCATCCATCCAAAATATGTACTGCCTGACCCTAAAGTACTTTAGGGAAAATAACTACCCTAGTGATTTGGAAAGTCATCCAGTATTCAAAGGAAGCAGGGATGCAAAAAGCGCAAAACTGAAAAAACTCAAACTGCTTGGACAAGGAAATAGGCCCAACAGGTCAGAGTCGATAACGTTTGATGAGGAAGATCAGCTTTGGCAATCTGGTCAGCTGGGATATGAAAATCCCATGTCCGTGCTCAGGACGATTTGGTTGTACCTGACGATGCTGTTTGGTCTGCGAGGACGTCATGAAGCCCGCCAGATGCGCTGGGGAGACGTCAAGGTAGAAGCAGATGCGAGTGGAAGGCGGTACTTAAAATTCATGGAACGCCTCACCAAGACCCGCACTGGAGAGGGTCAATCAAGAGCCTTTATTCCAAAGGCATTCGAGAGCCAAGCAGCAGGGAATGGCCGTTGCCCCGTCCAGGCATACGAAGAGTATGCAAAGCGCCGTCCTCCTGTTTCTTGTGTAGACGACGCGCCGTTTTTTCTTGCGATCAACCACCAGAGGAAGAGCGACAACCCGATCTGGTTTTCCAACGCGCCTCTTGGTGTCAACAAGCTCGGAAGCTTACTGGCCTCTGGATGTCATGCAGCGGGCATCAAGGGCAAAAAAACCAACCACAGTGCCAGAAAGACGGCGATACAGCGCACTTTGGATGCCGGTTGCCCACCCGCCTACGTGGCTCAAATGAGCGGGCATAAGTCTGTATCAAGTCTCGCCAACTATACTGACGCGACAGTTGACGTCCAAAGGGCAATGTCGCTGAGCATCCTCGAAGGGGCGCCTTTCGAAATCGAGCAACGCAACAAGAGGCAGAAAGTTGCATTGGAGAGCTCCTCTGACGACGGCAAGATCCCAGTCAATTTTCGCGCTTTGGGACAACTTGTCTTTAACAACTGTTCCGGCATCACCATCAACATGAAGTGATAAGGTATCTGTGTTTTGTCTAATGTGTCAGGCGGCAATCGCCGGACTTAGTCTGGTATTGAAGATTACTGCCAAGACGTAGTAATGATTGCATTTATGATTATTATTATGTGTTGTTCTGTGCACCGCACTCCAATGATTGTTATTATGTGTTGTTCTGTGCACCGCCTCCAAGACCAGCCTGTTGGAATACACGCGAGAAGTCAAGATTACTTCACTTTATAAGGTTAGTCAACTAGAGAATTTTAGGTGCCCCAATCGACGTCATCACGGCGAGAAGTGTTCCTGCTCTTTTCATCACTGCCTTGGTCACCCGTGCAGTAAAGCCGCACTGAAAACCAAACTACACCAAAAACTAGAATAGTTCTACGGTGCCAAAAACGACACCTTATTTTGGCGTGATTCTACGCCCTTTTTAACACCGGTGTAACACTTGAATGCATGTAAAAATGAAGAATACAACTGCAACCCAGGGGATAAAAAACTATCCCACGTATAGTAATATTCCCCTTTGAAGAATCTTTCTACGGTGCCCAAAACGACACTTTATTTTGGAGTTAAACTACGCCGGTGTAAAAGGGTGTAAAACACAAATGCATGTGTAATTGGGGAATATTTCTACACTTCTGGAGTAGAAAGATCCAAAGTGAAATTTATATGGTGTAAAGTGAAATGTATCTGGTGTAAAACTATTCCTCAGTGAAATTGCGCGGGTAGAAAAATCCTCGCATGGTGCAAAACGATCCAACGTTCTGAAACCCATTGCTCATGGAAAGGAAAGAGTGGTAAAAAAACGATCCGGTGTATTTTTATGATTCATTCATCGTCACACTTGATTAAAATTATCGCTATAGCGTGATAGAAATACGCACAAGAAACATGTAAACAAAGACAAAACACAACAACGGACAGGACGAAAATCACAGCTCGTAGATGACAATTAAGAACAATGAAAGGGTAAAATTAAATGCACTAGAAATCACGTTTAAATTAAATGACACAATAATTTTAACGACATTTTGCCCTGTGCTCTCTTAACAAAAACTGATCACTCCGTCTGGACTTTTCCGTCCCACTCACCGACCTACCCCACCCCATATATCTCACGCCGGATACTTTCGGCGGCCTTGCTCAGCGGGGCCTGGAATCCCCACACTTTGTAGACCAACTCAAAGAGGACCCGGCAGGGTCCTCTAAACGGCAGATAGTAGACGGCATGGGCAGCCACCAACGCAGCCAAAGTATTTGCTCCTTTGCCCTCGATCGGGAACACCTCTACCTCCCCCACGTGGAGGACACCGTTTCGCACGAATGCCGAAGACGTGTCGCTCTCCATATCCTCCAAGGTGGCGCCGCAACCATAGATCAGAGTACGGAGTTCGTCGTCTGTGGAGGAATTTTTATTTCATCTTGGGACCAACACTTCAAAGGAATATCTTTTTTTCCTTAAATGAAACGTAAGACGCCTTTTGGCGATACCCGAGCGGCCGCTCCCGTTTCAAAATTACAAATGAATGTTGGCCTAACCTTTAGGCATCATTGGCTTATTACCGAGCGGACGCGAAGCGTCCGCGTGGTCTACCTCTAGCTTAGTAGGGAAATTTGCATACGACCCGGCCCGGCCCGACCCGACCGTACGGACGCTTTTGGCGAGCTTATAACTCAACAATTATGAGTCGCAGCGAAATGGAATTTGCACCTTCAGGTAGCTGCATCAATTCAATTGTGTGTTAATTTTTCCCAGAAAGACATCCTACGACCAAGACTTTTGGAATAACTGAAAGTTCAAAATTCAAAGTTCAGAGTTTTATTTGAGAGAGGTCCGCACGTGAGGTATGGGGTTTCACCTTTCACGTTAAGATTTAAAATGGAGCAGGCTACTAAAAGACAAACGCATCTGCGACGTTCCATACCAGTCAATACAATATTTCATACGGATAAAACAGACAGAAAAGCAAAACACGAGCTACAAGGCTAAAACAAACATGTAAAAAGTCTAAACACAGGTCAGCAACAATCGGTCGATGGGTATCAGAGGCAAATAACATAAAGATATAAACTTCTCTCGCCAAAGCATACAACTGGCGCCAGTGCTGATCTTAGTCGATATTTTAAATCCTCCGTTGAAAATATGAATCTATTCCGTTGAACGAACCCATTACGCAGCTTGTTTGCAACCGAACGCTTGAAAAATCGAGGCTTATTTGTGCTATCTCACGCTCATTTCGGCTGCAGATATTCTGTTTTTCAAGCACTGAACCTCTAGAAATATAGATTCTGAGGGCGTCGCAAGGTCTCGCGGAAACACATACTCCTCATAAGTGGTGTAACGTTAGTGCTCGATATTCTAATACGTTGGATTTATTTGATGCAGCTACCCGATGGTGCCAGTTTCGTTTCCTTACGATAAGTTATCAAAGTCTACCTGAAAAGCTGTAGATGAGTTACCAGGCGCCCTGTAGACGGCACACAGAATAACAGACTTCCTGTTCCAACTGAGTACATTCCAGAACGATTCTAATTTGGAGTTCGGAGTGCTAGTACTGGGGATTTTGATGTTTTTCACTTCAATACCACTGCGAGAAAGTAGAGCCACACCTCCATTCCCTTCGGGGGCAAAAGAGCGATCTAAACGCGCTAGTTTGTAGCCAGGAAATACGAGCTATATATATTACGCAGGCTAGCAAATAAGGTAGAAACTTTACAGAATAATTGATGAACGATGTACAACGTTGGGACCTAAGTCATTGCCAAATTATTGAGTTTTCTTGTTAGAACCTACAGAAAAACACCTCTTCAGGAATCGGAACCTTTTCTCCGAGCCAACGCGCATGCCAGAAATAAGTATTTTCTCCATATTTTTCAGCATGGCAGCTTCTCAAAACTATTGTCCGGCGCGTGTTGCAGGGTCTCGGGAAAACGTACACCCCTGGTAGGTAGACTAACGGTCTTGCTTGAAAAAAACTTGGCACAGGAATTGAATTGATGCAGCTACCTGATGAAGCAAATGTCATTTCCCTGCAAAATTTACTTGCAGAGGTATAAGCTTGCCAAAATCGTAAGTACGGTCGGGTTGGGCCGGCCGGTTCGTATGCAAATGTTAGTACTAAGCTAGAGGTAGACCTCGCGGACAGTTCGTGTCCGCTAGGTAACGAGATATTTGCGTTTCCGTGAAATCTTGAACACCCTACGAGCACAAATTTGAGAGGTTCAGTGCTTGCAACAAGAAAAAACTGCATATCTACAGCCCAAATGCGCGTGAGTAAAGATGAACAAGTATTATTTCTGAAGAGTTCAGTGGAAATAACTCATCAGAATAATCGGTACGTTCGACAATTTCTGAGGGACAAATTGAATTTTCCTGTTGTTTTGCTACCATGTTCTACGAAAAATATGTTCTTCAGTCAAAATAATACATAGAAAGGTGTTGTGAGTACCATTATTGACGAAAATCCAAGAGGGGGGTACAATCCCCGGCGTGTAAACTTATTTGGCTAGACGGCTCAAGACGACGTAACTTAAGGTACTCACTGTTGTTGACGTCCTTCAGTCCTACTACGTTGGCGGAGTAATCTTCTGCCAGCTTCGATAGCAGTGCTGTGAGTTGCTCCCCTCACTGGGTCGTGTCTCCCCATTACTCTTGCCATGTCGTCCCACATCTGAAACGAACATTACCTTGCAGAGATCCTGGAGCAGGACAGCAAATAACAACAGAATCTAAAGGAATATCTATCGAGGGTATAAGGAAATCCCTGTCCAGCGCCGTCCAGGAAAAAGTGATACCCGTAATAAAAGTTACACTCATATATGCCCAGTTTACAAGATATGAGCATGTTAAACCCCGCCCGTACAGGGAGAGGTTTAACAAACCTTTAAGGTTTTCGGACGCTAGCCCTAAGGTTGTCGGAAACAGCAAAAATTGAAATAAAAAACGGAAGCGCAGAGCGCTACCGTACTTGGCACACTCTTTGGAGCATTCATTCCGTGTTTTGGAGAATGTCGTTTTTTCAGGTCACGGGTCTATGACCTGAGCGCCGAAGGCATGTCAAGGTAATTTTGACACCAGGACCAGATATCACACGAATGCCGGAAGTTCTTCTCTGTCGCTCTTCATAAATTGACCCCGAATGTTTGTCATTGATCTTTCAGGATATATATATATATATATATATATATATATATATATATGCTGTTATATATAGCATAGCATATATAGCAGCAAATATCCACCAGGACGCCAAAAAGGGATGACAACCCCTCATTCCGGCACGGGTTACGGTATGCTGTTATCGGATACCCATTGCTTTTTTTACGGTTTCAGGGTCAGGACGCATGCAGATTTTATATATTCTAATTTCAAGAAAATTGGAGGCCAAAATCTTTTTTAAAAATTTCAAATTTAAATTTTTATTTCAAAATTTTATACATTTTAAAAGATTTCAAAAAAATTATTGACAATCATTTGTTTTCTTCAAGTGTCCTCTCGAAAACCTCTAACCGATTTTGAATATATTTGCAACTTTTTTAGGTACAATGCTTTGAATGTTTTCAAACATGCAAGGACGTCGCAATTTGACGTCACTATTGCCACTAAACCAAAAGTGGAAGGTCTGTTTCGACCACAGATTCGGATTCTAGACTATGACAAACCTAGATACACCTCATTTCATAGAGATCTAAGGGGGTGCCGTGTACCCCATTGGTTGAGTTGGCCATGGTTGGTTGAGTGAGACCATGCTATATGGCTCCAAATTATGGCATCAACAAATTTTGATAAGGTCAAATTATGACTTGTCATGACACAAAAACTAAAAATCATGAGCGAAAAGACGAAAAGCAAAAAACTGGGAGGCATTGTCAATAATCATGCCCCAGCTAGATATGATACGTAATACCTAACCTTCTCATGAAACCATGCATGTAACGCCCACATTCACAACAAAATTCTCAACTCACCCTGTCCCTGGACCCAAAGCAGCAACCATACTTAAAGTAGGTGGGTAGGTATTATCCATGGCTCAAAACGAAGTAAGAGCAACGCATATAAAGAAAAAATATACCAAGCTCGTTACTGAGCCTTAGATCACTATTTTCAGCACATTGTACGGTTTCGGTATCTAGTCACACTCGTTTTTCCGGTGGTTTTATATCGCAATACCACTCCACAAACCTTCACCGCTCGTCGACGAAAACAACTGGATTAGAAATGGCGCGCTTCAGAACACGTGGTCTACTGTCGGTGCCTCTACCGACTTATACTGCGTAGAAGCTGTGAGCTATTTCGGCTAACAACCACCATCGACCGCGTGGAAAAGACCGATTTACTTACATTTTCGGTAATATTTTGCTTTTTTGCCGACTTGGATGATTTTGGGTCTTTTAGCCAATTTATAGTACCTGACATCATTACCTCCACCGTTTTTCATGGAAGACGCGGGGACGCCCCACATGTGTTAATCATGGCAGAGGCGAATCTAGACAGTTATTTTGGGGGAGGAGACAAAGAGGCAGAAAATCGTGAAAATATTTTTTTTATAATAAATTCTGCGAAAATTCGAGATGTTTGTGTTGTCGGCCGACAGGTTTATACCTAACCCACCCTGGAACCGCTCCTGCATGGTGGTAGAATTAGACTGTCGCTCATAGAATTAAACCAAATCTAAAACACGTGGGGGATAGGTTCACGCTGGAGGGTAAAAAAGTCAGTGTGGTGCTTTGTTTACGCTATATGTATGAATAAATTTACGACTACAGTGTAAACTTATTCTCTTTAAATTAAGTAACGGTTAATATTACACCCGGGTTTTGCCATAGGAGTAAAATTGCCCGGTGGTAAAAGATAAAAACGATTTAATTATTCCAGGTTGTGGAACTAGTACTCTGATCACCTAATTGTACGCGATCTTGTGCGATAATTATACAACACGTGGTAAATTAATGCCTAAAACTGGAATAAATTAGCCCCGGGCCAGTGCTAGAATAATCACCTAGGTGTAGTTTGGTTTTCAGTGCGTGCAGTAAAAAGTTTTTCCGGCACGGCTTGATTTGAACCAATGAAAATTAATAAGGAATTGCCGTTCATAAAATCCTCGTGCAAAAATTACATCACGGCACTGCTAGTGTTAAAGACATTAGCCGGGATGTAGTAATTATGATAATTTCATGCAGCACCGGTTATTCTCTGTTTTGAGCTATCCATGTTTTATTGTGTAATAGTTTTACTTGTTGGCATCTTTGTGCATGTTTGCTTAGAACGTTTATATTTGGAAGTGCCTAGGAGATAAAAGTACAGAAATCTCTGAAATAAATGCTTAGCAGTATTTTTACTGTTTTAGTTGCTATAAGTGAGGGTAAAAATAACCAAATGGAAAAACGGTTGAATTTTTTCGCGTATCTCCCTTTAACGACTTGCCACTGAATGTAATGAGCTGGAACGTTCACAAAATGTGTACAGGGCAAAATCACTGATCCATGAGTTGTACATGATCTAAATATTGGTCAAATGTAGTTAGGGTGCATTTAGCTTTTGCCGTGAAGCTCAGATTTAAGGTGTTCACGTGACAGGTATGCCTTTTTGGTGCATCTAAGTATGGGGCTTCATATGAGAAAGGAATCATGACGGAATTCATATGGGAAGCATATGGGATGCATACATACCAACCCACATCAGCACCACCTGGAAACCAAATGACATGCATATGTACGGATCTACATCGATACCACATGGAAACCATATCGCCAGCATTTGGGAGGAGGGGGTTCACACAGATACCACCTAGAAACCATATGGAAAGTATCCGTATTGGCCCGCATCGGCACCACATAGAAACCATATACTCTCTACCGCTGTGAACCCACCTGCATACCATCAGGAGCCCATTTCATTCCCATCTTCCATGGCCCTTATGGAACCCATGTGGAACCCGCGGCCACTTCCATATGATCCCCACATGGTCGACCCATGTAGAGCCTACATAGAACAAGTGGGCAGCCCACCTGCACTACGCATATTTCCCACATGGGCATGTTTGCTGGGTACTTAGCTTTTCAGTGTGACAATAGATTACTACCTTCTCTACAAATTTGAATCTTTTGGTGACGTTTCGTTAACTGCTTCGGGACGAGGTATTAAAATTCGACCAAAACAACTTCTTTCGTGTTTCACCACGAAGTACTCGTGGAATCAATTAAGGAAACCAAATTTCACTTGGATCTTTATTCTACTACTTGCACAGTAAGCAATTTATTTTTGGGTCGCACACGACCCATTCGTCCCGAAACAACGACACGCACACCTATCTAGAATTATGTGTTCACTATATTCTCAATCAGGGTGCGTTCTGACCCGTTAGTTCTTGATTCCTCGTCGACCCACTTTTAAAGTCAGCCCCGAAATGAAACATTATTCCGAAAAAGGTGACATTACATATATTGTGCTGTCCTGGAAACCCTGGCATAGCCTATCGATTTCAAGCAATTGGGCATCACATTTCCCTAAATATCGAGAATGTATAAGAAGAAGCACGACAGGAAAGACAGGAAAGAACATCAGCCAGAGCGAAGTCCGATTTAATACCACAGCAGTAATGATCAGGCATTACTCAGGAATGCACTCCGATATTACTTAGCCACGGAACACTTATTGGCTCACAGCTCCAGTTTATGTATGCTGATGGTCGCGATGGAGCATGCTGAAGAACATCCCACTGGGTAGACGCCGGTGGGCGAATGAAAACTTCACTGGACAGACGCCATGTATGATGTATCGGTGCTTAGCGTTGACGCAGTTTCGGTTTGAGTGGGGCATATAAACTAAAGCCCTGTTCCAGCTGTCAGCACAGTTTTGTCAGCAGGACTTCTAACCTCTCCTCCAGAAAAGTTACATCAGAGCCATAATCGCCTCTTGTTTGAGCTAAGCAAAGGGACTCAAACCTTTACACCATTAAAAATATTAGACTGCCATTTCGTGCACTTACTATTTTTCATCAGCGCAAACAGCAGGCCGTCAGCCCGTAAAACCTCTAGAACTAGTTCCCGGGGAGAGGCTACAGTCCTGTGACGTAGACGCAACGCGGCCCGCTGATTGGTGCTGACAAAACTCTGCTGACAGCTGGAACAGGGCTTAGGTGTGAGCGATGCACTTGAAGGATGTCTTCCTTTTTGAATTCTCCGTCCTGTAACGCCAGTGGTATCTTCTGCAGGACCTATCATGACAATTTCGTATAAAGAAGCACTCTTCGCTTTCTTGTTCCTGGGCGTAGAAGCGGCGTACCTGCGGGGTGAAAATGTCCCGATGTGGCCAAGAGCAAGCTGACGCTTGAAGTCAACCAGTGTCCTCGGGTGTAGAGGCCCAGAGTCATCGTCCTGGGATGTATCTCTCTCGCTGTCAGAAGCCTCCTGGACAATGAACGCCTTGGCCACGGCCACGTCAAGGTAGTTGTTTAACGTCTTGTCATAGAATTTCAGGGGATCATTTCGATCAAAACCGTATAGTTTGGTCTTCTGGTTCATCCTTCACGTGATTTTTGAAAGGCAGTTCGGTCGTAGTGTGCCACAGGTGAAGATCCCCGTAGCTTTAGCTCTTGCAGATGCATAGAAGTTGCCTGTGTACAGCTTCATATTCTGACCAGAGATCTTCTCCATTAGCTAAAGGACAGCCCCTCGGCCAGACCAGTATCCACGTAGCTCTTCTGTTCAGTATATATGGCAAACGCAAAGTCGTATCCTGTATCACTGCTATTTTTATAAAAGTGTTTGAATCTACAAAAGGTAGGATTTTGCTTCACCAGGCTGTGGCTCTGGAACTTGACCATCCGCTCGTCTCCGGCCTGATGGGAAGTCGACGACATTGTGACTTAAAAATAAAAAACAGATTGAAGCGAACGATGACGGGCTAGATTTTCTAGACCCGATTTTAGTTGGGATCTGAGCAGTCAGGTGCCTGCTGGTTGCTGGCAAAATGAAGGCCTGTCCGAAGCTGGAAGAACATTTCTCTGTTCATTGCATTAGCCACCAGAGGAACACTAACATCAAAACTGCATTCCAGTGCAGTTTCATATTTGGCAGGATGTGGTAGGACATGTTCAAAATTGCGCCAAAAATGTTCACATCTCTTCTGTGGTTGTGTCGAAGAATCTTCCACTTCGCCCCATGTGACGCCTCGACTGTGAGATAATGCTATTTTGAAGCAGGGGATCAAACTGACTGACCCTATTCAAAATATTCAGAGATTCTGGGAAGTCATCTCCGAAGGGAACCAGGACTTTCCAAAGTCCAGGAACGGGATCCGGATTCGGAACAGCGGGGAATCTCTACTTATCTCTCGTCGCACCTAAGATCCCCTCCATCTGCTCAGCTTCGACCTCGCTGACAAGGTCATCTGGATTGTCGATAGCCGTTTCAACAGGACCACTATTCTCTTTAGCAGTATCAAGGAACATATGTCCTCGTCATCGAAGCTCAGAAGAGCCTCCTCGTCGGATTCATCAGCGTCCAGCATCTGCAGTATATCTTGCCAAGACACTTGGATAGGTCGGCTTCGTTTCCTCGGCATCTTTAAGGTAATGGATCTACGTAACCTTCGAAAAGCGCTGGGAGCTATCCCTACCGCTACCCCTCTCTTCAAACTATACCGCATTCTCGCCAAAATGTTCTGCTAGATGCCACACCGTCGCCAGTATACACAAATATGGACGATCTCATCCGTGGCGGATCCAGGAATTAATTTCGGAGGGGGTGGTAGGGGGCTCGAGTCTTACTCGCCAGTACCTCGGACAGCCCCTCGCCTCTCTATTTACTATAGGGAATGGGACATGGGTGCGGGGGCTTAAACCCCCAAACCCCCTCCCCTTGGATCCGCCACTGATTTTCATCAAATATCAGCAGTTATTGGCTACCCGTCTTCTGTCGTGCACGTGCACTGTCAGCTTATACATTGCCATCATAATACTCTATGCATACAGCAATACGTGCAGATCTCGTCACTTGAGGACGAATGGGTCGCTTGTGACCCACTAATTCAACTTACGCTCAGGAGCAGTACTATAAACTGAGCTGCTGCCACTGTTATGCGATATAAAGTCAACA
The DNA here is from genome assembly GCA_034440635.1 of Lepas anatifera. Taxonomy (NCBI): domain Eukaryota; kingdom Metazoa; phylum Arthropoda; class Thecostraca; family Lepadidae; genus Lepas; species Lepas anatifera. The sequence continues at coordinate 48,818 of JAOTON010001372.1, forward strand.
TCCCGAGGTTACTATAGTTGATATCTCGTGACGTTCCTGCAAAAAATAAGCTCTGAGAGGGGAAGTTACTTTTTCAGATGTCCCTGCCTGGTCGATAGGAATGTCCGAATTGTCTAATGGGACCCCTGTTGTCACATAAATAATTTCCACTGATCAAAAACGCTACTGAGGGGAAGAAAACCTATCGCCGTTTCTATTCTCAGCCCCATTTAGCGATGGGAAGAGGCGTTGGTAACTGGCAAGATCAAATATCGTCAGTGAGAGCCTGGGTCATAAACGACCCATTCGTCCCGAAGCAGTTAAATATAAATTGTTTTATTCGACTTTTTGTTAACCGGAAGTACTGCGAGAACTAGGTGCCAAAACTCAACTCACGAAAAAATATAACAATCGCTCAGAAAAGCTTTGTGCCGACTTAGAACTAGCCGTTCTTAAAATTTGTACTTTTTACGATGTTTCTTTGCAGGGCAGCTGCAAAATTATAGGTTAAAATAGTACTATTTTTATTACGGCGGAATAATTTTTAGTGCTGTTGGTGTTCATGCTACTGCCAAAACTAAAATCTGAACCATTGGAGCAATTACTTAGTTTTTCGGTCTGAAAATAGATGTCTAACTTGTCTAAAAAATTGTATCTTTTGGTGAGGTTTTGTTTCTAGAAATTGTTTAATTAGACTTTTTGTTAACCGGAAGTAGGATCTATGACTACCAGAGCTGGGTGACAAAACTCAACTCGCGAATAAATACAACAATCGCTTAGAAAAGCTTTGTACCGACCTAAAAATAGTCATTCTTAAAATTTGTAGCTTTGCACGCTGTTCCCTCTCAGGACAAATGCAAAAGTATAGGTTAAAAACCTTACTAATTCTATTAGAGCAGAATAGTTTCTGGTGCTCTTGGTGTTCAAGCCCGGAACCGAAAATTACATACCAGATCAGAAATAACCCAACATTGTTCCCCATATCCCAGGATATTAATAATTCCCCATACCAGGAGCAGTGCGTACTTTAACCCGCGCCCCACCGGGGGTCCAGCGCCACCTTCGACCCACCGGGGGCCATCGATGGCCCCCTCTAACTCCGAAAATATGGGCGTTAGCGAAAATCTGCAAAGTGCAATAGAAAGATCGCGTGAATTCAGTAAGAAATTAACTCACTTGTTTTAGTGCTCAGGTCAATGGTTTGACCTCCAGAGGTCAAATTAGGTCAAAATCGGCTATTTTCACTCAAAGGTGCAATGCTTAAGCAAACTGGGCATAACTCTTATGCCATTAGAGCTATTGAGGTCTGATAAAGTACATTGGATAGGAAATTGTCAGTCCTTTTTCCGCTATGTGAAACGTAAAGACCTCCCGCCAGTGGTTTGACCTCCAAAGGTCACCTCGTGACCTAAGATGAGTGAGGTCACGAAAGGTCAGAAAGTGACCTTGCCGTATATCAAACGAAAGCCAGTGACGAGACATACACGATGGTGTTTAATTCAGCGCTCTAACTTTACTAGGTCAAAATTTATTGTCAAAATACTGTTTTTTAACCCTGGTGATCTTGGATGACCTTGGGGAGGTCAAAGGGCAAATATGGCCCCTGGAATCCGTGAAAGGGTGTCGAAGAACGCTTTTCTGATCAAGCTGAGCATTTTCAATCGTTTTTGTGACTTTTAGATCATAAGACAGCTTTTCCCCATGCTTTTTCAATGGGAAAGGTCACCTCGTGACCTGACCTCAGGGCACGAAATAAAAAAATCCCGGATATACACCTTGTAGACCCTGGACGGGCCATAAAGTGTAGGAAGTTTCAAATTGATCGACTTCGAAATGTAGCTCTTACAGAGCTCTAAAGTTGAAGTGAGGTGACCTTGGTTGACCTCATCTGGTGACCTGACCTTGGGTGACCCGGGGTAAAAATTTCAGGGATGGTGGGAAAATGATGCAGTAAGAGGTAGAGCTCTCAACCGCGGTGCTGCGCCTCTTTGTCTTTCTGCTATCCCGGAAAAACCTTAGGGGGCCATCGATGGCCCCGGTGGGGCGAGGGTTAAAGGGAATGTGGCACCTTCACAACGTGATTTTAGCTGAGATAGCCAAGTTGTAAAGCAGGTCGGAAAACCCGGTACTCCATATTTCATTTGTCTTGGAACTCGATATTTCCGTAGAAAAAAGCTAAAACGTACCTGACACCAGCCCCCTCAGCCCCAGTTCAGTATATTAAGAAACAATCCAAACGAGGTAAAAACAATGGGGTGGCTTTTCGGTTTCCAAATTCGCGTTTGGGTGGACATTTCAGGAAACTTTTTTGGACATTGGTGGACACCGGGGATTAGGTGGACATTTCTTGTCCACCTAAACAAAAGGCAGCTATAATAATAATAATTGTTGGGGTTTAACGACGCACCAACTGCCAGGGTCATACGGCGTCGCCAACTCTCACCCAGTTGGAAGGGATTTTGGGGATCAGATCGACTTATTCAGAGGCTCCGCCGACTTGAACCCGGGACCGGTGGCTTAGAAGACAAGGGTGCTATCCACTAAGCCACCTCATCCCCTAAACAAAAGGCAGCTATCCACGTTTCTGGGGATGCTTATTCATATACCAAGAGATGGCGTTAGGGTGGACATCAAAATACGTCCCCGAAACAGCCGGAATTTCCATCAAAAATTTTTTGACGGAATTTAGTACCGATCGGTGCCACCACGTGGCGATGCAATCTAAAAAATCAGCTGACAGTGCGCGCGCGCGCCGCACGAGCGCAGCGTTCTTGAATGTGGGAAAATGTTGTTTCAGTCGTTGTATGGCATCTGAAGCAGGGGCGGATCCAGGATTTTGCTAGGGGGCATAGGCGGATCCAGGGTCACCGATCGGGGAGGGGTGGCACATTGCTGTGGAGGACCAAGGATCCGTCCTATGGGGTGCCATTTTCGACCAGCAAACTCTATCAGGTGTCCGCCAAATTGTACCCCAGGGCGCCGATTTTAGCATCCTCGGGGGGGTGGTGGAAAACGACATTTCAGGGGCGCTATCGATCCTTCAAAGGAGCGCCGTGACTATTTTAAGACGTGCCAAGGCTTGATCGGGAGGAGCACCTCCCCCTTTGCCCCTGTAGATCCGCCTATGGGGGGCAAAGACTCGGGGAGCGGCCAGTTGACCAGCTGAGGGGTGGCCCTTGGAGTTTTATAAAGGGTGCTTTTGTGACACTAATTTTCCTGTTGCCGATGTCATTTCAAACAGCGCTGACAAAAAAGCCAGGGAAGGGCAGAGTTTCTGACGTTGTTTCTGTTAAAACAAATCCTTATGATACAGGGCGTCCTTCTATGGACTACTTTTGGCAATTGAACTCGCGCAAGGACGGCCACTGTTGTTTTCAGGACCACTTTCTCTCCCCAATTCGGCCGATCTGCGCCGATTGAATAGTGATACATCCACAATATTATATGTGAGGGAGAATTTGTTGGACTTTATGTGTTTCCACGTCAGTCATTAAAAGAAGGCAACAAGATAAGATAAAACATGGGATAAAAGACAGATAAAATCATGCATACAGAGTAAAATCACACATAAAATCATACATAAAAATACGATCACTGCAACTCTCTCACCTGTCTGTCCAGTAGCATACATCTTACAGTTGCCTTAAAAGGCACGTCTTCTCCTATATCCAGCTCGTTCAGCAGAGCTGCCCCCGGTGGGCCAGCCTACGCCGCCCGGCTTCAGTCCGGATCCGCGGGAGGGACAGCTCCGCTGACCGGCGTGTCGCATGGTTGTGAATGGTATTGCGTGGTGGGCCTATGGTGTTAGCTATGTATGGTGGAGTGCCAGTGCGAATGGTTTTGTGAAGTGAAGAAAGTGTGTGATAGTGAATGAGGCTGTTTGCGTCCAGCCACTTCAGCCGCTCAACAACATCGGAAATGTGGTCGTGTTTCCGACGTCCGCTGATAACCCGGGCGCAGAAGTTGATGATTTTTTGAATTTTGCGAATCTGAGTAGGGTTACATGAGCCGTAAACGCACAGACAGTAATATAACGAACAACAGACAGAACTAGAGATTGGACGATTTGGGTCATCAGCTGAGCCGGCACAACATGATGAACGTGAGTCAATGCGATTAGAAGGCCGTTACATTTGTTTTGGACCGAGTTTACGTGTTGTTCAAAATTTAGGTGACGATCAAGTAATACTCCGAGACTTTTCACTACTTTTGAGTCGTTGATAGTAGAGTTTCTGAATTTAAGAGTAACTGGAGGAAAATTTCGTAGCATCACTTTTGTTCCTAGGATCATCATCTGAGTTTTGGCCGTGTTCACTTTCATTCCGTTGGCACAGAACCATTGAAGAAGAGAATCTAGTGCAATTTCCGCTCGTCGAATAAGATTTTGCAAGTCTTGCTTCTTACCAGTTATTAGAATTGATGTGTCATCTGCGAATTGCGTGATGACCACATCGTCTTCGACGTGGAAAGAGAGGTCGTTGGTGAAGAGGAGGCATAGCACGCAAGAGAGGCTCCCACCTTGAAAAATTCCCATGCTATTGTTTTTTGAGCCAGATCTTATTACTGCACCAGTGACGGAAGATTTGAGCTGAACTTGTTGGGTATGACCTCTTAGGTAGTTTTTCGAACCAAAGTGTATCAATGCCATAGAGGTTTAGTTTTTGGAGTAATATTTGGTGCGGAATGACATCGAACATCTTGGATAAATCCAAAAGAATTAGAATTGTAACTTCGCCAGAATCCATCGCCCGGAAAACATGGTCGGTGATGACGTTTAGGGCGGACTCAGTAGAAAATTTTTGTCTATAACCATGCTGAGTATCCGAAAATAGTTGGTTGTTTTCGAGGTAGTTGACTAATTGATTTTGAACGACTTTTTCTACCAGTTTCATCGGTGGTGGCAATATAGCAATTGGTCTTGTATCGGCCGGTCCAGCTGGAGTTTTAACTTTTGGAATAGGGGTTATCAGCGCACGTTTCCATTTGGAGGGAATTTGGCCAGTGACAAGACTCGAGTTAATGATGTCCAAAAGCAAAAATCCAATAGAAGAAAAGAATTTTGAGAACATAACTAGGCTCAGACCATCACTTCCGGTGTTGTTGGACGGCTTCATGCTGAGAAGTGTGGCGTGCAGAGTCTGTATGTCGATGGGCTGGACGGTGAATGTGGACGTGGTGACGCGAGGCAGTCGCACTGGAACGGGGGTCGGAGGAGTGGGAATAGAGGCCGCGATGTTTGGTCCAACCGAAACGTAATAGTCGTTGAGTGCATCCGGGGTCATATCAAAGGGTTGCGTGTTCGTCTGTTTTTTGCCCAAGATAGGTCGCAAAAGCTGCCAAAATCTACCACGACCTTTTTGTAGAATTTCGTTCTGAAAAAATAGGCGCGAGTCACGGCGAATAGCGGCTTTGCTCAAACGGTTCAGATTTTTGTACTCGAGACGGGACCCCTGCACCAGTGCTACTTGCCTCTGGTGAATGATGCGGCGTGTATGGTGTGAGAGTGGCAACACAACCGGCTTACGAGCTGGAACGGAGCGGAGTGGTGCAACACGATCGAGTTCTAGCAAGAATGTTTGCTTAAAAATATCCCACTTGCCTTCGGTGGAGGCACATGGGAGCATGGGCGACCAGTCTATTGTAGCGATCTGGAGATGAAAAAGGTTTACATCGATGCTCCCTAAACAACGCTTCTGAAGCCTGCAAGTAATCGGTCTACTCTGCATGTCGGGACCGCGCAGTACTATGCGGGTTATATTGTGCGGCCCGCCAAAATGGCACCGGGTAACACCACTCCTACGGACACGGTAGGTCGTGGTACCAACTGTAGAAATAGATTGCCCCCGTCGCCGGCGGCCATTGTTGTGAGCTACTAGGGTGACGACATATGCTGACGTCACGATGAGCATCAGCCAATCGAAGCCCTTGAAGCGTTTCAAGTATGGTAGTGGTTGCTAGATCGTGACATCATCCACAGACTGATATTTATTTCTTTTTCTAGAGGAGTATGTTTAAAAACCAAATATTAAGCTCATTGTACATTTTTCAGAGATTCATGAGTGGTTTCATTATTTTTAACTAAAAGTACGCCTAATTACACTAAATTCCAGGGTTCGACCAAGGTGCCACATTCCCTTTAAAATGTTGTGAACACAAGAAGAACGACAGCACATAGGCGGATTCAGGATTGGTGACGGGGGGCACCTTCCCGGAGGCGCCATTCGGAACAGGGGGCACCACTTTTGACCGGCAAAACCATCAGGTGGGCACAAAATCCTATTGGTGGGTGCAGATTTTTGCAACGGGGCGGGGATGGGAAGCGACATTTTAAGGGGGCGACATAGACCTTGCAGGGGGCGCCGAGGGATGATCAGGGGGAGGACAAGTGACCTCTTTGCCAACTGGATAGGCCTATGCGACAGAGGCGTGCTAAGACTGCTGGAAAGAGGTGCAGTTGGAAAAGGCGTTCAAAAGAGACTGCAGGCAACGAGATGTATTTTACAGAAACAGGGGCGCAGCCAGGGGGGGTAGGGACAGCGGCCCCCAACCCTGAGGGCACTCCTGAGGACACGATTCTGTAACAAGCAGAATTCTTTTTACCCATCAGGGCCCTTTTGGGGCTGTCCCTGGAGCCCTCTTCGGGGTGCCCTCCCCCCTTAGCGAAATCCTGGCTACGTCCCTGTAAAGATTCGTGCTCAGAAGGTTAGGAAAATGGTACATTTGGCAAAGGCGTGTCCAGGAGACTGCTGGTAGGAGCATGTAATGCAGAGGCAAAGGTGCAGAAACTTGCCAACTCGGCTACCGGAGTTTGTGACACATTTACGAAAATTGAGGTGCATAATTGTGACAAAATAGCGATCCTGACTGTATGGCTCAAGATCAAACCCCATATTTTCGAAATAGAGAATGAAGCGTGTAGGGAATATTTTAACTTAGCAGCTCGGTTCTTCAATTGCACAGCGTACCATTAGTGATACAATATTGGTACTGTGTTCAGTTTCTACTAAAACGAGGGACCCCCGCTGCAGAAAACCCGCAAACCGCTGTCACAGTTGCCAGATTTTAACATGCAGCCCAATGGTGCCGATTGTTAGTAGTTTGCAGAAAGTTGTCGCCTAGATACCGGAAATGTGACAGTCATTTTTTCGAGAAATACATGATTGTGGGGCATATTTAAGGCATTAACGATAACGCAGATACTTTATCAAGTACTTCTCTGTCCATTTTTTCAGGTTAAATCAGATTTACAGTTTGAATCTCTTCGATTTAGCGGCCCCTATTTCTTCGAATTTAGTATTAAGTACGCCTAAAAGCTACTAATAAAAGTACTAAGTGTGTGAAAAAATAAACATAGCTGGGCAGCAATTCTACTTAAACTGCGCAACAGCGACAACACAAGTTGGAAATTTTTATGTGATGTAGAGCCTGCCAAAAATTTAAACAGGCCGGAAGCCACTTATTTTGAGGGCATATTTATTAGGTATATTTGAGATAAGTGCAGGCTAAAACTAGCTAGAATAAATATTGCTGTCCATGGCTTATCTAAGATGAATGTAGGCTATTACAAGACTGATGCACTTTCCCATATCAAACTTGGGTTTTCATTCCTTGGCCTGCTTGTGCCTTAGTTTATTTGTGCCCTAGATTGGTTAGATATATTTGGAGCTGGAGGAAGTTGGGAGAGTTGGCGCCAGCAACAGGCTGGCAACAACAGTGATTCAGGTGAGTTTTCATGATCAAATTATCATATCAATATTGTACAGATAGCAAATGTGTGCTAATGCAGTCCTCCACAAAGTGATAACACCCACACTGGAGAGGGGCCTGGAACTAGCGTGCACTGGAGGGGGCCGAGTAGACCCCCTTTTTATCTAAGAAAATCACAGCAAATCGCAGAAAGAAATAGACTTCGAAAAACGCTGGTTGGGGTGTGTTGCTTACTACCAGTGGTGGTAAGCAACGCACAGGACCTGAACTGCATGGAGTTAAAGCAGGATTTTGACTACACTGGATCTTTCTTTGGTATGTGAATTCCAATACCTCTGTACCTATTAGGCCAATAGACATAATTTTACATCAATGCAGGCTATTTGCCTCAGAGTTTTTACTGCAAGAAGGAATGACCAGGCAGGTGATGATCGTGAGTAGGATGCAAATTTTAAGCATTTGATTTGTTTATAAAAATGCTACCTAAGGTTCACTTTACTAACACATTTTAGGTAGATCCAAATACTATGTTGATATTGACATTTTTTCCTTTTTGTTGATATGTGAGATGGAAGTTTAGTGGGGGGGAAGCTGTGGTTAGGGTTCCCAATTGTGTGTACATGTATGCTCCCATTCATAGATAGGTATGTTCCCAATAATGACTATTTTCATGATAATTGCTACATTTAATCATGTGGAAAAGTATTATAATTAAAAACACTCCTGCCAAAAATGGAAACATCTTCAAAAAGGGAAATGCATGTCATTGGGGGAAACTGCGGTCAGAGCTGCTAATAATAGTTATGACCCCAATACGGGAAAAAATGACCCATAATTGGAAATTTTCCTTCCAAAAACAAAAACATGATCTATAAATGAAAACTCAGTTTACTACTTTCATGCTGTAATAGTTTGGTGCTAGAACCTTGTCTGCTGCAAAAAGGAAGGGACAGGTAGAGGACATTCAGCATATTGGAAATAGTATTGAAGTATACAATTATTATTTCCAGCTGTGTGTGACAGAGGAGGCACACGTCACATTGAGTTTGTGACAGCCAGCATACTTTCTGCACCTCTGTGCAGAGGGGCGTGCTCAGAGTGCTGGAGAAAGATGTATAGTACAAAAACGTTCTCAGAGTGCAGGAAAAGAGTGCATTGTACAGAGGCAGTCGATCAAACTCTTAGGAAGGGGTTGCAAGTGGAAAAAGCGTCTCCAGAAGACTGCTGGTGGGGGATGAATTATTCAGAGGCGTGATCAGAATGCTGGGAAGAGGTGCAATTGGCAAAGGCGTGTCCAGATCAGTGCCGTAGTCAGAGGAGACCTTGGGGACCTCGGACCTCCCTTGGGCTGATCTTGTGCACTGGAAAACACGAGCAGCATTGAACTCGGGGGCCCCTGAGCCTGCTCTCTGGGAACCCCCGAACTTAGTCTCACAGGGCCCCCGGGCTTGATCTCAGGGGCCCCTGAGCTTAGTGTCAGACTGCCCTCCGAGCTGATCTCAGAGACCCCCGAGCTTAATGTCAGGTTGCCCTCCGAACGTGATCTTGGAGACCCCCGAGCTTGGTCTCAGTGGCCCCGAGCTTGGTCTCGGGGGAATTCCCCGAGCCTGGTCTCAGGGGTTCTCCGGTATCGAGGGCTCCGGAGTATCGAATATTGATCTTGGGGTCAACTGAGCTTGGTCTTAGGGGGCCCTGAGCTTGGCCTCAGGGGACCCCCGAGCTTGGTCTCAGGGGACCCCCGAGCTTGGTCTCAGGGGACCCAAGCTTGGTCCCACAGGACTTTGGATCTCGGTCTCAGGAGCCCCGAGCTTCGTCTCAGAGGACCCCCAAGCTTGGTCTCAGTGGCCTGAGCTTGGTCTCAGGGGGCTCCACAAGCTTGGTCTCAGGGGCACCTCGATCATCGGTATCAAGGGCTCTGGATTATCGAAAATTGATTTCGGGGGCCCTGAGCTTGGTCTCAGGGGCCCCGAGGTGGTCTCAGGGGCCCAAGCTTGGTCTCAGGGTCCCCAAACTTGGTCCCACGGGCCTTTTGATCTTTGTCCCACCAGCCTTTCGATCTTGGTCTCACGAGCCCTTAGATCTTGGTCTCAGGGACCCCCGAGCGTGGGATCAACGGTCCCTCGAGCTTGGTCTCAGGGGCTCCGAGCTTGGTATCAGGTGCCCCCGAGCTATGTTTCAGGAGACCCCTCGAACTTGGCACCAGGGGACCCCGAGCTTGGTTTCAGTCGCCTGAGCTTGTTCTCAGGGGCCCCGAGTCTAGTCTCAGGGGGACCCCTGAGCTTGTCCTCAGTGGCCTGAGCTTGGGCTCAGGGGCTCCACAAGCTTGGTCTCCGGGGCACCTCGATTTTTGGTATCAAAGTCTCCGGATTCCGGGGGTCCCCAGAGACCAAGATCGAAAGGCCCGTGAGACCAAGATCCAAAGGCCCGTGGAACCAAGTTTGGGGCCGCTGAGACCATGCTCAGGGCCCCTGAAATCAACGTTCGATAATCCGGAGCCCTTGATACCAATGATCGAGGGCCCCTGAGACCAAGCTTGTGGAGCCCCCTGAGATCAAGCTCAGGCCACTGAGACCAAGCTCGGGGGTCCTCTTAGACTAAGTTCAGAGGTCCCCTGAGACCAAGCTAGAGGGCCCCTGAGACCAGGCTCTGGGGTCCGTGAGACCAAGATCGAAAGGCCCGTGGGACCAAGATTGGGTCCCCTGAGACCAAGCTCGGGGGTCCCCCTGAGACCAAGCTCGGGGGTCCCCTGAGGCCAAGCTCAGGGCCCCTAAGACCAAGCTCAGTTGACCCCAAGATCAATATTCGATACTCCGGAGCCCTCGATAACGGAGAACCCCTGAGACCAGGCTCGGGAATTCCCCGAGACCAAGCTTGGGGGTCTCCAAGATCACGTTCGGAGGGCAACCTGAAATTAAGCTCGGGGGTCTCTGAGATCAGCTCAGAGGGCAGTCTGACACTAAACTCGGGGGCCCCCTGAGATCAAGCCCGAGGGCCCTCTGAGACTGAGTTCGGGGGTTCCCAGAGAGCAGGCTCAGGGGCCCCCGAGTTCAATGCTGCTCGTGTTTTCCAGTGCACAAGATCAGCCCAAGGGGGTCCGAGATCCCCAAGGTCTCCTCTGGCTACGCCACTGATCTGGACACGCCTTTGCCAATTGCACCTCTTCCCGGCATTCTGAGCACGCCTCTGAATAATTCATCCCCTGCCAGCAGTCTTCTGGAGACGCTTTTTCCACTTGCAACCCCTTCCTAAGAGTTTGATCGACTGCCTCTGTACAATGCACTCTTTTCCTGCACTCTGAGAACGTTTTTGTACTATACATCTTTCTCCAGCACTCTGAGCACGCCCCTCTGCATTACATGCTCCTACCAGCAGTCTCCTGGACACGCCTTTGCCAACTGCATTGTTTTCCTAACCTTCTGAGCACGAATCTTTACAGGGACGTCGCCAGGAGTGCCCTCAGGGTGGGAGCCACTGTCCCTACCGTCCCCCCTTGACTACGCCCCTGCCTCTGTAAAATACATCTCGTTGCCAGCAGTCCCTTTTGAACGCCTATTCCAACCGCACCCCTTTCCAGCAGTCTTAGCACGCCTCTGTCGCATAGGCCTATCCAGTTGGCAAAGAGGTCAATTGCCCTCCCCTGATCATCACTCGGCAAGGTCTATGTCGCCCCCTTAAAATGTCGCTTCCCATCCCCGCCCCGGTTGCAAAAATCTGCACCCACGAATAGGATTTTGTGCCCACCTGATAGGTTTTACCGGTTAAAAGTGGTGCCCCCCTGTTCCGAGTGGCCCCTCCGGGAAGGCGCTCCCCCGTCGGCAATCCTGAATCCGCCTATGTGCTGTCGTTCTTCTTGTATTCACAACGTTTAAAGTACGCCACTGCCCCTGATATGGGGAATTATTGATATCCTGGGATATGGGGAAGAATGTTGGGTTATTTCGGATCTGGTATGTAATTTTCGGTTCCGGGCATGAACACCAAGAGCACCAGAAAATTATTCTGCGCTAATAAAAGTAGTAAGGTTTTTAACCTATAATTTTGCATTTGTCCTGGGAGGGAACCACGTGCAAAGCTGCAAATTTTAAGAATGACTAATTTTAGGTCAGTACAAAGCTTTTCTAAGCGATTGTTATATCTATTCGCGAGTTGAGTTTTGTCACCCAGCTTTGGTAGTCATAGATCCTACTTCCGGTTAACAAAAAGTCTAATTAAACAGTTTCTAGCAAACGAAACCGCACCAAAGATACAAATTTTTAGACAAGTTAGACATCTATTTCCAGACCGAAAAACTAAGTAATTGCTGCAATAAAGGGAATGTGGCACCTTGGTCAAACCCTGGTATTTAGTGTAATTAGGCGTACTTTTAGTCAAAAATAATGAAACCACCCACGATTTCTCTGAAAAATGTACAATGAGCTCAATATTTGGTTTTAAAAATACTCCTCTAGAAAAAGAAATAAATATCAGCCAGTGAATGATGTCACGATATGGCAGCCACTACCATACTTGAAACGTTTTAAGGGTTTCGATTGGCTGATGCTCATCGTGACGTCAGCATATGTCGTCACACCAGTAGCTTAAACAATGGCAGCCGGCGACGGGGGCTGAGGGAGCTGGTGTCAGGTAGGTTTTAGCTTTTTTCTACGGAAATGTCAAGTTCCAAGACAAATGAAACATGTAGTACCGGGTTTTCCGACCTGCTTTACAACTTGGTTATCTCAGTTAAAATCACGTTGTGAAGATGCCACATTCCCTTTAAGATTTTGAGTTTTGGCAGTAGCATGAACTTCAACAGCACTAAGGATTATCCAGCCGTAATAAAAATAGTACTACCTTAACTTATCATTTTTAGCTGCCTCGCAAAGAGAACATCATAAAAAGTAATAAAGTTTAAAATCGACTATTATTAAGTCGGTATAAAGCTTTCCTGAGCGATTGTTACATTTTTTTGTGGGTTGAGTTTTGGCACCTAGTTCTGGCAGTACTTTCGGTTAACAAAAAGTCTAATAAAACAATTTCTAGTTAACAAAATGTCACTAAAAGATACAAATTTGTAGAGAAGATGTCAATCTATTGTCACACTGAAAAGCTAAGTAATTGCTGCGCTGGTTCAGATTTTTAGTTTTAGCAGTTGGAGTCGGCAGTGTAGTAGCGTGTCCCTACCAGGGGGTGGACATGAGCTATCTCTCTAGAAGTTTGGGGATTGTTGAAGGTTCCATTTCTGGTTCTTAGAGACTTTTTCCAGAAAAATTTAACATGTAATTCCAATGGGACTTCTTGCAGGGGTTTGGGGCACGGGCCAGTGGGAAAATATAAGTAGTGCTTAAGGATATATTTTTGGTTTTTAGTATGTAGAATTGATCAGGCTATCTTCTAGAGACATTTTTAAGTCCCTGACATGCTTTAATATCAAGTAAATTCCACGATGAATTTCATGATAATTCCTTCAGAATCCCGTTTCGAACCTGGCGCAGTTATTTCAAACCCAAATAAGAATGATTGTGTTATTCGGCCGGAAGAAATATACCCGCCACTTGTTCTGGAATTATGGCGATGGTTACGTGTATGATATAAACGAGCCGGGAATAAAATTAGAAAACCCAGCGTGTAATTAATATATTCATACAGGTATCTATCTTTGAATGAGTGTAGGGAACATCAAAGGAATAGCAGATTTGTGGACAAGTGTACACATGCATGCCAGTAAGAACGTTTATTTCTAGGTAGGTATGGGTCTGGTGAGCTTTGGGGAGAACACATTTTAGGTCATGAACTTTACCATCTATTACATGGATTACTATGTTCCTGATGCTTTTAAGTGTAAGGAGGACTTTTAAGATCCATTGATCATGCTTGTGTGGACATACCATGATAATAATTAGGGTACAGGTACCTACTAAGGCCAAGCAGCAACATTGAAGCTATTTCCAGTCTGTATAGGATTGACCAGAAGGTGGGATTGTGAGGCTGTTTATTATATGCTGTCAGGGTTGGATGTTTATTAATTGGATAAACTCTTCCAAGTCTTGTGAATCTGTGTAAAGATATGTTGCAATTGTATCATGGGTGTGAAATTGAGATGGAAAATCTATAAAACATATTTAGGCACTTATTACATATTTCATTTCAAATGAAGCTTTATTGAATTCCTTCACAATTCAAATGTTAAAAGAAAGATCTTGGGACCGTACCAGTGGCGGATCCAAGGGGGGGCGAAAAAGGCATTTGCCCCTCGAAATGGAAAAGCTCGGGGAAAAACTATGTTTTTGCCCCCCAAAAGTTATTGGCCTCCTTTTTGCCACTCATTTTTAGTTTATAAGCAATATTTTGGTGCTTCAACTCTTAACTTCAAACAGAACCAGTTAATTTCAGTGTAAATACTGGGCCTCGGACTGGAAAAATTGTCTTGAGCGCATATTTTTCATCTCGTTAAGTTTGTTTGCTTTTCGCCTCAAATACCCAAAATTCTACCAGCAAGTGATATTTTAGAGCAGCTTTAACAGCCTGAATTTTTTTGTTGTTTTTTCTGCTTTTTTACTTTTGACTTTGGTTTGCCCCTCCCAAACCGGCCGGCTAGATCCGCCACTGGACACTACAGACCCTTTTTATACCTACAGGTATCCTGTTAGTCTAACAATGACAAATTGATAAGTCTAAATCCTAAGCTATGCCAACTTGTTGCTTATACCATAATAGTAAGGTTTTCTTTCTACATGCATGCTCTGCAGCACCATGTATGGAATGTGATACTGAGGAGCTTTCACTTCTGTTTTAATGACAGAATATACTTGTAATATGTCTGTTATTATTTTTGGTCGAAATTGTGAAACAGACTGCATACTGCTTATACTACATAGGTACCATTGCCAGCACTGGACTGCCAAACTTATTCCTTCATTTTTTCAGAACAAACAAAGAGCCCATAATTTGTTACTCCTATTAATGTTTTTATCGTGCTATGACTCATTTATTAAACAAATATATACATTATATATATAAATATATATATATATATATATATATATATATATATATATATATATATATATATATATATATGTAATATGTATATACATGGTATTACATTGTGTGGTAAAAAGGTTGTTTGTGTCAGCATGTAGGGGCTAGACTTTGATGAAATATTATTAATCATGTCAAATAATGGCAAGTATCCAATGGAGCAAGCATGACATTACACAATGCCTGTGCGGCTGTAGTTAAGAATGTTTGTGTTTCCTGATCCTATCTGGGACTGATTTAGCAGTGACTACTTCCGGATAATTGTGAATTTGTCTTCTTTTCTGACACCCTATGTACAGTCTGTTGCGAAAGTATCGTTCCGTTCCAGGGGTGTCCGACCAGGCGGAAACATGAAGTTTGGGAACCACATGTCTGAGGGCGTGGCCTGTTCGGCTGGTCGACCTCCCCAGCGGTTAGCGGGTCGGACCGATGAGGCTGGGGTCAGCCGGGGAGGGTGGGGTGACCCAATGCTTTCACTTTCAGTCGTGGAAACTCCTGTATTTGAGCCTCCCCGACAGAGAGGCGAAGCACCATAATGGTAATTTCTCGGTTCCGCTGCGGTGGGCCACCAAGTATCCCTCCCCACTATTGAGAGCTGAACCCCAAATACCATTGGAGGCAGGACCGTGTGTTTTAGGGTAGTATTACTGCCAGGAGGTGGAGGGGGGAGCAGAGGTCACATTATTGCCAGAAAGTTGGCAGGAGTGGGGATAACATGGTTGTCGGGGTTGCAGAATGGGCAAATACAGGATTTTTTATGGGACGACGCATGATTGAAAGCGGGTCGCCATCTGAGCCAGAAGGGGGAGGGGTGATAAACCAAAACCTATCGTGGGGTGCTCATTTGCATCCTGACGGAAAGAGTAAACGGGTGGCAAACGAAAGTTTATCATGGCGCCACTGACATTTTAGGAGAAGCCGCGACCATTAAGGGGCGTCGAGGCTCAATCTAGGGAAGGGAGCAAGTGCCCTCACTTGCCTTCCCTGAATTCACCCATGAGGTGCAAGGGATGCAGAACTCAAACTAATTAATGACTGATGAGCCAGCCCCTCAACATGATCGGTCTCTTGACACTTTGCAGCACCATCTTACCTATGATAGGGACGTCACAGTGGTTACAGCGGATTGTTGTATCTTAACTGTTCCGAAACATCGATTTCAATAATATTTTGGGATGCCAGCGCTTCTCTTGAAATTACTTTCTGGCCCACTCCAGCGTTCAACGCCAGATTCCGTCACCGCGAGTGTCCTCGATCAGTCGGAGGTACTGGCGGCAGAGTCACGTGACCTCCAAACGGGTCGCCTGTCCGGACTAGTGGGGTGGCGGCAGCGTGCGGAGCCGTGGTGTAGTGGGTAGGGTGTTACGCTCTCTTACAGAGCATGCTGGTTCGAACCCGGGTTGGCTGTGCATAGCTTGGCAGTTTTTTTCCAAAACTGAATACTGATGCCAACCTATCAAATGATGCTTCTAGGAGCAAACATGTTTAGCTTTCCACACATTGTCATGTCGGAGACGACCCTCGCCGTTACGTGACCTGAGGGGGTGGAGCTGGGCTGACATCGGAATGCGGGCAATGTAACCTTGTGACCCAGCGAAGGGGTAGCAGATGTCACGCAGCGCATCGTTCAGGGGCGATAGTTGAGACCCTATTGCATTGTGATAGCGCCTTTGCATACGTTTAGGGATGCGCGACTTTAAAAAGATTTGATGCCAAATTTAGCACGTTTGTGAAACCTTTGTTCAAAATTATCCGAGCTCCATTTTGCACATTCAAGGGCCGTATTTCGGGCGAGCATTAAGTCACCCCGGCGCCATATGCAGCACCGCGTCCAGGCTAAGATCAGCGGAAGGCCTGGCCTTTCCGCCATCGTCATCATTAGCGTATGTGCCGCGTTATATCTAACTGGGGGACCTGTCTTTCATACTTTTATCTTGTATGTTTTCCTACCGTTGTCTCTGTATGCTGCCGCCCCTGCTGCCACGGAGCTGAGTGGTCTGCGGAGACGACCCTCACTGTCACGTGACCTGAACACGGAGCTGAATGGTCTGCGGAGACGACCCTCGCTGTCGCGTGACCTGAGCGGGTGGTGCCGGCGCAAGCTGAGCCGGCATCGGATTGCGGAGAATGTGATCTTGTGACCCGGCGAAGAGGTAGCAGGTGCTAGGAAGCGCGCCGTTTAGGGGTGATCGGAGAGCCAATTGCACAGTTACTGTACCATTGTATAGCTGGGGACGCGCGAATGTAAGGCACGTTAATTCCTCAACACGGGGCGTGCTGTATTGTCTTTCAAACTGCTGCCCATTTGTGCTGTGGTTTGCCTGCGAGAGGAGCCGTACTGAGCATAGGCGTAGGAACCGGGGGGGCCAGGGGGGCCACTGCCCCCCCCACTTTTCTGTGATGGGCCCCCGCAACGGAGGTAAGAATATTAACAACTGTAATATCAAGCGAGAAACTCAAACTGGCCCGATAGCTTGCCCCGGAACCCCGTTAAACTTACCTGTGCCCCTAAACTAAGTTGAGGTCATATGAGTTGATTTTAAGGCCCCCTGAGCTTCTCGGGGCCCCTGAACTGGCCTCTGATACCATACGAGCTAATCTGGGCTCTTTGAGCTGAACTGAGCGCCCCGGAGATGGTTTGGGCAGCATGAACTGTTCTAGGATGCCTAAACTGAGCTAGGAGCCGTAACCTTGAACAGGGCCCCGTGAGTTGGCCAAAACCTATATCCACCGACCTGGGGGCCCCTGAGCTGAGCTGGGACCGTAAAGTTAATATTGTCCTTTGAGCTAATCTGGATCCCCTGTGATGCACAGAAGACCCTAAACTTATCTGAGGCCCCTGCACAGGAATAGGGCCCCTGCTTTGAAATTGGGTTATAAGCTTTAATTGAAACCCTGGACTGTTCTGAAACCCCAAATATGCCGGCAAGGGGCCCCTGGATGATCCAGGCCCTTAAGCTTATCTGGTCATCAGAGCTAATATGGGCCTCTGTGTTGAACTGAGGGCCCCTGAGATGGTCTGGGACCCCTATAAGGCTTTACAGCCACTGACCTGGCGGCCGTGAGCTTGAATGGGTCCCTTGAGATGTTCTGACAGTGGTGTAGCCAGGGGAGGGGGGTCCCTGGGGTCCGCGGACCCCCTTGGGCCGACCTTATGCACTAAAAACACAAAAATTGATCTCGGGGGCCCCTGAGCTTGGTCTCGGTGGGGGGGGGGCCTCCCGAGCTTGGTCTCAGGAGGCCCCCGATAATCGGTATCGAGGGCTCCAGAGTACCGAATATTGATCTTGGGGGACCCCTGCGCTCAGTCTCAGGGGGTCCCGAGCTTGGCCTCAGGGCCCCCGAGCTTGGTCTCAGGGCCCCTCCTCCCCGAGCTCGGTCTCACGGGCCTTTCGATTTTGGTCTCAGGGGCCCCCGAGCTTGGTCTCAGGGGCCCTGAGCTTGGTGTCTGGGGGCCCTCCGAGCTTGGTCTCAGGGAGCTCCCGAGCTTGGTATCAGGGGGCCTTTCGAGTTTGGTCTCAGGGCCCCCGAGCTTGGTCTCAGGGGCCCCCCGAGCTTGGTGTCAGGGAGCCCTCCGAGCTTGGTCTCAGATAACCCCCCGAGCTTGGTCTCAGGCCCCCCGAGCTTGGTCTCAGGGGACCCCCGAGCTTGGTCTCAGGGATGTCCCCAAGCTTGGTCTCAGGCCCCCCTCTCCCCGAGCTTAGTTTCAGGGGCCCTCAAGCTTGGTTTCAGGGGGCATCCGAGGGCATCTGATGCATAAGGCTGACCGTATGCACTGGAAAACATGAGCATTGGTCTCGGGGGGCCCTGATCTTGGTCTCAGAGGGCCACCGAGCTTGGTCTCAGCGCCCCCCGAGCTTTGTCTCAGGGGCCCCGAGCTCGGTGTCAGGGGCCCTCCGAGCTTGGTCTCAGGGAACGCCTGAGCTTGGTCTCAGGGGCCCCCTGAGCTCGGACTCACGAACCTTTCGATCTTGGTCTCACGGGCCTTTCGATTTTGGTCTCAGGGTGCCCCAGAGCTTGGTCTCAGGGCCCCCCGAGCGTGGTCTCAGGGGACCCCTGAACTTGGACTCAGGGGCCCCGAGCTTGGTCTCACGGGTCTTCCGAGCTTCGTCTCAGGGGGCCCCCGATCATCGGTATCGAGGGCTCTGGAATACCGAATATTGATCTCGGGGGCCCGTGAGCTTGGTCTCAGGGGCCCCGAGCTTGGTCTCAGGGGACAACCGAGCTTGGTCTCAGGGGGCAAGCTTGGTCTCATGGGCCTTTCGATGTTTGGTCTCACGGGCCTTTCGATCTTGGTCTCACGGGGTCTCGAGCTTGGTCTCAAGGAACCCCCGAGCTTGGTGTCAGGGGGCCCTCGAGCTTGGTCTCAGGGAGCATCCGAGCTTGGTCTCAGGGTCCCCTCGAGCTTGGTCTCAGGGGCCCCCGAGCTTGGTCTCAGGGGTTCAGGATCCCCTCGGGGTGCCCCCGACTATTGATATCGAGGGACTCATGAGTGAAGCACGAGCATTGGCCTCATGAGACCCAGAGTTTGGTCCCAGGGGCCCCCAGACCTGGGTTCAGGACCCCTGAGCATCGGCATCGAGGGGCTCCAGAGTACCAAGCATTAGTCTCGGGGGGGGGCTCGAAATATTGATCTTGAGGGCCCCGGAACATCGGTGTCGAGTTACTCCTGAGAAAAGCGCGAGCATGGGTCTAAGGGTGCCCCTGAGCCTGATCTAAGTGGGACCCCGAGCTTGGTCTTAGGACCCCCGGGCATCAGTATCAAGGGGCTCCGGAGTATTGGTTTAGGGGGAGCAATTATTTTAGGGGCCTCCAAATGGTGATTTCGGAGGGCCCCCGAAAGTGTGGATGCAGTGGTGTAGCCAAGGGGGCCCTAGGCGTCCGCAGACCCCCACCCCTTGGGCCAATCTGAACCACTGCAAAGGATTCTCTGATCACGTGGCCCCCAGAGTTAGTCTCAGGGGCCCCTGAAGATTCGTTCTCAGGGCGTCCCGAGTCGGCCTCACGGCCCCCGCCCTGAGAGTCGGTCTCAAGGCCCCCCGAAAGTAGATTTCGGGGGCCCCTGAGGGTTGGTATCAGGGGCCCCAAAAGTCGGTATCAGGGGCCCCGGGAGTCTGTCTCAGAGGAGGGGGGCCGAGCTAGTCTCAGGGCCCCCCCCAGAGAGTGGTTCTCAGGGCCCTGCAACAGTCTATTTCAGGGGGCCCCTGAGAGTCAGTCTCAGAGAACCCCAAGAGTCGGTCAAGGGGACCCCAAGAGTCTGTCTTAGGGGACCCCTGAGATTCGGTCTCGGGGTCCCCCTGAGAGTCTGTCTCAAAGAACCACAAGAGTGAGTCTCAGAGCACCCCAAGAGTCGGTCTCAGGGGGCCCTCATAGTCTCACGGGTTTCTCTCTCAGGAGTCAATATTTAGTTTCAGGTGGCTCCGAGAGTTAATCCGGGGGTCCGAGAGTTAGTCCAATTTGATCTGCAGAGTGCTGGTTTCAGGGGGCCCCAGAGGGGTAATTTTGGGAGCCCTCGAGATTTAGCCTCAGGCTGTGCCCCCCCCGAGTTTTGGTATAAGCGGCCCCAAGAGTCAATCTCAGGGAGCACCCAAAAGTTAGTCTCAGAGGGCTCCCGGTTGTCAGTCTCAGAGACATCCGAGAGTTAATCTCAGGGTTCTGAGAGTAATTTCCAGAGGTGCTCCCGATTTTTGGTTTCATGGGCCCGGAGTTAGCCTTAGGCCCGCGAGAGCTAATCTGGAGCCTCCGAGAGTCAGTCTCAGGAACGCCAAAGACACAGTCTCAGAGGTGATTCCACCCCCCCCGGGTGTTTGTCTCAGGGGTGCCCTAGAGTAAGTCTCAGCGGGCTGTCGGAAGTCATTCCCAGCCCCCTCCCCCACCCCAAAGACAGCCTCAGGGGACCCCAATAGCTAATCTGGATGGTCACGATAGTCAGTCTCAGCCCCTCCCCCTCCAGAGCAAATCTGGGGGGCCCAATAATTAGTCTCAGAGGTGCTGCCGATAACTAATCTCAGGAGCCCCGAGAGATTCTCAGGGGCCCCCAGTTTTGATCAACAGGCGCCGTGAATCACTCTCAGAGACCCCTTGAGATATAATCGGGAGGGCGGCCGAAAATTATCTTTGTGAGTGCCGCCAAGTGTTGGTGTTAGGTGGCTCCAGAGCTCAAATAAAAATTTTCAAAATCATATGCCTCGGAAAAAAATGTACCTACCCCTATTGCGTACTAAAAAAGGACAAATTGAAACATGTCGATCAGGCACCATTATCGAAGGAAAGGCAAAAATTAATATAATTTTATCATAAGAGCAAATCAAACAGGGCTAGTCAATTTTTAATCGAGTAGCTTAACACCAATAAATACATTCCTAAATATTCTGAAATAAACAACTTTCCAATATTTTCGTAGGAAACCAGACAAACTAGGGTAATGACAGAAATTAATGAGCATAATCCCAAAAAGAAAAATAGGTATGCAAGGTTGAAAATAACAATAACAGAGTGAGCCAAAGCGATAGATATCTTGGGCGCCTTTTGTCTTGGTAATTTGCTCGTTTACAAGATAGCAAGGGTAAGAAAGTAAATGGATCTCAACAGGATCTGTCGACGGAATAGAGGTTATGTAACGTTCAGTACACACTCCCATATCCCTTGTATCTTTATTCGTTTTTTTCGTTTCTTTGGAAATTTCCTGATTAAAGAGTTCATGGATTCGACACCGGGAAATAATTGCTAATCATTTCCCGTAGATCATTTCTTCGTACTCAAAACGACTGACCTCCAATAACTTCATGTCTGATTACCCGAGTGAATTGAGGTAGACTCAGGTTTAACATCATGCGTGCATCAACATTGAACTTCCCGAAATATGGCTCAAAGCTGTTATTATAGCCACGCTACCATATAAGTTATGGGCCATCCTTAATATTTGGTGACCTTAGTTTACCAACACTTGGTCGGATTGAAAAACCAAGCTATAAACAAAATAAGAATGAATGCTTAAAAAGCCATAACAAAATTTCCTTCGTGTGAATGTTATAATGTTAAAATACTATACAAAAGATATAGGAGATGGGCCCGGTTGCTAAGGGAACCCCGGCCTGGGGCCCCCGACGGTAGTCGGACCCCTCCTTGGCCGAATCCTGGCTACGCCACTGTGTTCTGTGACTCTACATCAGCCACCCTGGGACCCCCTAAGCCTAGCTGGGGCCCTGAGCTAATCTGGGTACAGCTGTGCTTAACTGGGGCCTTTGATCTGGTATGGGGGCCCTGAACTCTTCTAGGGTCCCTGGGCTAAGTTGGGGCCGTGAGCTTGAATGGAGCCCCTGAGCTGGTGTGAGAGGAGACGCTATATCAGCCGATCTGGGCCCCTGAGCTGAGCTGGCCTGTACTGAACAAGAGCCCTGAGCTGGTCTGGGGCCTCTGAACTGTTCTAGCATCATTGAGCTAAGCTGGGATCCGTGAGCTTGAAGTCCCTTGAGCTGTTTTGAGACCCTACATAAGTCGACCTGGGGACCTCCGAGCTGAACCGGGCCCCTAAGCTAATCTGGCACCCTGTGCGAATCTGGAGCTCCCCTGTGATGAGCTTCTATCGGTGCTGTGCTTATGTAGGGTCCCTTGATAAGCTGGTCCCAAAGCTAATGCACTGGTCTGGGCCCTTGAGCTGACTGATCTGGTTTCCTGAGCCATGGTCTGGACTTTGGGGCCCTCCGAGATAATTTGGCGGCCCCTGGGCGGCATAGGCATAGGAACCGGGGTGAGGGGGATACTGCCCCCCCTTTTTGAGGTGGGCCCCCGCAACGAATATACAAATATCAGCAACTGTAATATAGAACAAGAAACCCAAACGGCCCCGATAGCTTGTCTGGGAACGTTCAAGTTCGGTAGTACGCTGCCTGCAAGCCCCTGGAGGAGGAGCGCTTCGTAACAAAGCCAAGGAACCTACTACCCGAGTGTTTCCAAATGAGTCCCGAGAACTGGGCCCAATCAAACTCCATTCCATATCAATCCCAACACAAAATATGAATCGGACACGGACCCTGCACTAAATGCCGAGCAACAGTCGTCCCTGAGCCATCGAAAGGCGCGACGTCTTTCGATGCCAGGGTTATATGGCGTCGCCAACTCTTTCCCTGTTGGAGGGGTTTCTTTGGAGTCAAATTGCTCCTTGCACAAGGAATCTGCCGTGCCTTAAACCCGAGTTGGTCGCGTGGAAAGCAGGGTTGCGAACCACTATAACACCATGCCCACACCTCCTCGGCATTACAAAGCTGGCCATCAAGTACCAACATTGCACTTGCAGTCATGCTGGAACTCTGCATTTTAGCCATCGAAATATAGCTAGGCGTATTTATTGTGATCAGCCTTTACCTAAATCAATCTCTAATGATGGAAAGAATAGATCAGTAATAACCTACATAAATGTTCCCATTTTCGTCATTAAATAAGCAAATACAAGTTGATTAGGCATAGCGAAGTGAGGCTATTTGGTATCAAAGCATTGTCTGTAGTTTTCTAAGCAGTTCTTAATTTTGTAAATGTAATGAAAAGGGCCTAAACATCTGTAAATATAAAAAACGCGCTCGTGGTAAAAAATGATTGAAATCCTCACAAAAAGCTTAAAAATGTATTTCGTATTTGAAAAGGGTCTAGGTAAAAAACAAAAATTGTTTTTTTGGCGTTTTACTATTATTTATTACATCATAATAGGTACAACTCGAAATCATAGGGAAAAAATTTAATTTCTCAATTTTCCATACATTGTCATCCTTGTGTGCATGCATGCCTTATTACACTAAACGAGCTATCTAAAATTTTTAAAATTATAGGCCCCCGTGGACTGGGGCCCCCTTGAGGTGGGCCCCCTCTAAGGTTGGCCCCCCCACTTTTCAAACCGTTCCTACGCCCCTGGTACTGAGCGTGCCCTTGACTAACTCGGGCAGGTGCATGCTACTGGGTTTGTTGCGTCCATACAGAAGAGGTCGGGATTAATAGAGACGGATAGAGATCGATAAGCGTGGTGATCAGTGGTGATAGATGAAAAGGCAATTAAAAATTAACAGCGGGAGAAACCGATGGGTGACATCGGAGGTTTTAAGAAGCATTCACAAATGTAATCGCAATTCAAATTGGCTAAGAAGAGTGACAGGGGGAAGGCTGGGAAAGATGGATGGTGCAAAAAAATTAGCGACGCATGTCCAGTTCAAGCAAAATCCATCTCAATATCACAATAGATAGGTAATATTAGAATATTATATTATATCATATTATATTAAATCATATTATATAATATCATATTATATTAAATATAGAATAAATATTGCGCTTCGTTATTCAGGCGACACATCGATGATCAATCCCAGCCTCACATGGACACAAACAGAGAAATCAGCCCTCCTTTAAACAACATCGTTATCACCCAGCGAGAAGTGTTGAACCAACTAAACTCACTCAATTTCAATAAATCCCTTAGGTCCCGACGGAATTCCCCTCGTATTTTGAAGCTAACGGCGATACTGATCTACAAACCACGTACCACTCTTTCCAACAAATCCCTTAATGAGGAGAAATGTCCATAATTGTGGAAACAAGCCACCATCCAGCCCATTAAAAAAATCGTTCTCCCTCTGGCTTAAAAAATTACAGACCCATTCCGCTTGGTACCATTAGTCTGCTATTACCATATCATATGTGAACCTACAGGGACCGAACGGCGTTAGTTGCGGCTGCGGAGCGAAGTCCTTTACTTTATTTTCGTTCAGAATTACACGTTAGAACGTGTTCTTCTGAATGGTCTTTGAAACCACTGGAAAGTCAATCATGATGTCATTAGCTGCATACAGTTAGTTGTGATGACAACCGTGTTTTTTTAGTACACGTAACTAACACTGAAACACAAGGAGTACCTTTTGACATAAATATGTCATATTGTTATTAACCCTCGCCCCGGTAGGTGGGGTGTTTGAACAACCCCTTCTAACTTGGCCCCTATGCGGGATAGCGAAAAAACGCGAATGCTGCTGGATAGCTCATACAAATTCATGAAGAAACTATCTTAGTCACTTTTTGGCTGAGTTCAATATTGAGGTCATGTCATGACAGGTCAAAGAAAGTGGCATTTTGGGTAAAGTTTTTGTGCTCTAGCGTCTGAGAGCTGAGTTAGAACCATTTTTTGGGCACCATTCGCTTTCTCTCGTCACGGCGAATCTAATGATGTAGATTATGACCATACTAGGTCAAAACACAAAAATGACCTGACCCCAGGTCAGGTCAAGGTCACTTTTTAACCTAGCATAGTCGATATGCATATCAATCGACTTGCAATAGCAACCTGAACGCAATGACATCAAAATAAAAGCTGTTTCATCATTTCATGCAAAGTTATTGACCTAAGTCTGAAAACTGCTTAAATACCCCCAGATGACCTCTCAGAGGTCACGGGTCAAAAATTGCAAAATGAACCTGGAAAGGGGCACAGGATACTACGATTTTGAGAATATGAAGGTATTCTCAGTTGTATCTACACAAATACAACCCAATATCTTTTATTCCATGCATTTCCAATCGAGAGGTCATGGTCTGTACTTGACCTTAGGTCATCGATATTAAAACCCCGGAATATATTTTTAGCGCTTGGTGGGCCCATTATGTGGTATAAGTTTCAATTCGATGGATTCCCCATTTCTTACTTATGCCACCTTAAACATTTTTGAGATGAGGTCACTTGACCTGCACTAGTGACCTTACCTGAGATGACTTAACCTTAAAATTTTGCGGGAAGTTGCGGACTTGATCAAGGATAAGCTGTACCAAGTACGGCGGCGCTTGGCGCTGCCGTTTTTCTTGCCGCCGGAAAAAAACCGACGGGGTTTTCAAACGCCCCCACCGGGCGAGGGTTAAGATCTGACCAACGGATCGGAAGAACGACTCCATCCCGTGGCGCAAATGAAGTTCACATATTAAATGTGAAACTTGAACCTTCTGTCCCTAGTCGTTCGAGAGCTCATGCACAATAATGGCCTTCGAATTAACCAGCACGAACTTGTGAATCTTCAATGTTCCTTCTCTCGTGATTGCCTTATCGAAGCATTTTCTGAGCTCAGTAGCTAATTTGAGTAGTTTTTGTTTCTGCACATACATTTCAACGATGGCAATAACTTTACTCTTGTTATAGTTTATTAGCCATTACGATACAAGATTTAAGTTTCCGTTGTATTCTTATGGAAACATACCTTGGCCTCCGAGACCACAAAAATGACCTGAACGAAAAGTTGTATAAGCATTTTTGGTAGAGATCGAGGGAAGCAATGGAACACTGCTTTCCTTTTCCCTTCCAAGCATGGTTGCTAAGATCGTAGGGGGATGAGTACCCCCCATGCTAGTAAAGGTGGCCTGGGACCTCATACCAGCGCGTGATAACAAGCACACTGGAGGGGAGCCTCGGAAGCCCTCACCTACTTTTTCAAGGTGGCGGGAGAACCCTTCGTGGCCAAAAATGCTAAATAGCTACTTTTGAGAATATCCAATGGCACGTCGATTGGTCAAATTATCTTGAAAATCGGCCCCAATTTTGTAATTATAGACTTTCAAAGGTAAACGCTTTATTTTGAGATCGCTGCAATCGCGCGGTTGTACCAGTTTGCGTGCATCAAAGACCGACTGGCAAAGTTATAGCGGTATATGAAATGAGGTTATATGTCAAGTTCACCCAACATGAAGATCAAGCCCACAGTTCAACGCCATACCAGCATTCTCAAAGTCATTGGTCCGGTGCTTCCGATCGCATGGCGTTACCCAGTATGACGCATACCATGCTACGACGTCCAAGTTAAGATAACTCAATGTAAAGGTCAAGGCACAGGTCAAAGTAAAATGTCATGGGTAAAGGTCAATCCTCATTTCCGTCCAACGGTTGCTATGGTGCTAGCCATGGTGTAATTATAGGGAATATGTAATATTGTGACGTTATAGGTCAATGAACTTGAATGACTTAACCCCAAAAATTAAGTTTACATTTTTGGAACGTTCTCATTATGACCTTGGTCCGTTTTTAGTGCATTCTTAACTTTTTTGCGCTTAATCACAGCATTTCCAGAAAAATCTCCAGCACGGCTCATACATGACCCTTATGACCTCGTTTGAACTGGACGGTACTTACCTAGGTCAATCGAAATCGGTCATAGTATAGATTTCAATAGCTCCCACCCAGCCTCCAACCGGAATTTTTCTACGTCTCTTAATTTCCGAGCGCTCAGGGGGCCCACCAGTGCGCGTAAGTGTCAGACCCCTCTCCAGTGCGGGTGTTAAGAAATGGGACATTAATTACAGTTTATTGTTTTAAATACATCCTTACCCTCATGCCCCACGAATCCCATCGTTGACACAAGTGTCAATGGTGGGATTTGTGGGAAGGTATTTTTCGTGACCAGAGACGTTTGATAGCCGCAACGACGGCGGGCCGCGCCGGCGAACGAACCTCACAAAAGTGGGGATCGGGACATTTGGGAACTCAGAACTCGCGATTGGTTAAAGACTCCATTCTTTTTATTGCTGAATCTTATAGAGAAAAGTATAAAGAGTAATATGAGCCTCAAAAAGTTTAAAATAAGGCATAGGAAAACAATTTTTCATAGATTTTGAAAAAAATGAAGAATGTATAATACATTCAAAATTTTATTTTTTGAGTTATATTTCTCATGAGCCAAAATTCGTAATTTATCCTTAAGAGACCTAGATCAAGTCTTCATGGTATTTTTAGAATCACACAGGTAAAATTTCGTCTTTAAAAAAGACAAGTAAGTGAATATGATCAAAATGCTTGAGGCTAAAATTTCCAATCCGTAAGTCAGGGAGCAAAATGAATAGAAAAATAGTCATCAGCTTCATCAATAGCCCCCCTCACAAAAACATACACCGAAATCTGAGATATGAGGGTGTTATCGACTTGTCGATCTGTCATGGAATGCCCCCTATACGCCATGGACAAACTTTGACAGTGATGTCCAATTAAAGTAGGCATCTTAAATGATGCGTTTGATGATGATGCCTTTCTTTCGGTAATTACGCATATACATATTTAGGTCTGAATTCGTATAGAGTTCATTTAATATACCAAGGTAGCATCAATTTTCCCTAAATTTCTGTTTCTAGGTTGATCCCCGAACTGGAAAAAATCAAGAATGTTGGGAGATTTTGATTCAAAGAAATTTACAATTACCTGCGAGTTTGAACTGGTGGTCTGGGGGACAACAGACCTAAGAATCGTAAAAAAGTCTGCAAAGAAAATAAGAGAAAATCGTGGAAATGGGATAGGTCAATGTCACCCTTGATTAACCCCCTCAATCCGCCACGCTCTGCAATACCCAGTAGCGCACCCAAGGAGAGGGCCAGCGGGCCCGGGCCCCCTTCCCCCAAACGCTTTGACTCCAAAGTGCCGGCCCTCGGCCATGTCTGGCGTGGCACTCGACGTGGGTTCTGGTAATAACTGACCGCTGGAGTCACCCATCAAGAGCAGAAATGAGGCTTGATCTGGCTTTTAGTTCCAGTTCTCCTTTCACCTTACCGCCCCTGCTCACAGTGTGTAGCCCCTCCGGTGAATTATTCACTCAATATGTGATTCAACCACAGGCCAGGTTTATAATAATTGTATCACCTTCCATAAGCGTTGGAAAAGGGGGGCCAGGGGGGCCTGGTCCCCGACTTTTCGGCCAAAAATTTACTGATCTCAGTCAAAATGGGAGAAAACTGCAAATGCTTATAACCAGCCGCTGCGGAAGGCAGCGAGGAGCCCAAATTCAGACAGTTTTTTGTCCTGACGTGGAAAGTTTTTTGTCAGCATCAGGTTGGAGTTTAGCTGCCCCCCCTTTTTGCGCGGTGGCGACGCTTATGACCCCTTCACTTGCGTTTTACACCATACGACAAATATGTATTGCTTTTTACCTGATAAGTACCCTCTCTGGCCAATTTTTCCCCTGCAGTAGCCTGGCACGCCCTGTCAAACATGCCACCTCCCATCAGCCCCCCCGCTTCGTCAGCCGGGCCCCCAAACGAAAATCCTTGGTGCACGCCTGGCAATATCCCAATTCTATAGATCTCAAGAGAGGCATAAAGAAACCCCGTCAGGTGGCATGTGATGCGAACATTTCAGGTGGCATGTGATGCGGACATTGCGTCCATTTTAGTTTGAATCTGCAGTTGTGGCACCCATGTATAACTGACCTCAACTTGACCAAACAACATGTCTGAGGCGTGAGTTCCACCCCTCCTCAGCTGTCCCCGCCCAATGCCCGCCCACTCGCCCGGCTCAGCGCTACAGCGTACAGTGACTTCCAAACTAGTGGGTCGGCAGCGGAACGATACTTTCGCAACTGACTGTACACTCCAACGGTTGTGAGTGGCTGCCTCTGCTATGGCAGTGTTATTATAACTGCTACTACTGACACGATAACTGCTATATTTGCACTCCTGATGCCAGGAAAACAAATTGCTGTACTTACTTGCTGTCGGCATTTCATTGATCCATCAGCCGATGGATCTTGTATTCTTATGCCCTTTTCACTTCCCCTCCCTCCTTGTTTCACCCTAACAGTTGCACCCACACGTTTCCCTAGCCGCCGCCATGCTCGTGCACTCTATTGTAATACAATGTTGCAAACGTGCATGGTGCCCGATCCGGTCACCCGAATCCACGAGACATTTGATCTCGACAATTAGGTGTGCCATCTGCACGCGTGGGTCGTCGGCCTCCTACCGCTCCGTCCGTGGCTCGCTCGTCCGTTGCGCTGCCCCTCCCCCTTGCCGTACATGCCCGTTGCTTTGCGCCCGTCTTCTCGGGGCCCGCTCACCCCGGCATATCTGAAATCACCTTCCAATTTTTTGTTTTCGTTTCTGTGGCAATTTTTTCCCCTCTGAAATGTATTGTGTTTGGGATGTTTTTTTTTTGGGGGGTACCTGAATACATGTATGAAAGTACTGTATTTTATTGTGGCAAGTTCTATTTCTGCTGACTTTCAAGTTTTATTTTAAGATCGGTCTATACGTGAGTGGTGCTTAAATATGGTTCATATATTTTTAGATGCACGGTTTGCCACAATTTGATCCAGGGGTGTAACTGCGAAAATTTTAGGGTTCTTTTTCTAGCCGACCCATAAAATTTTACGGGCAGTGTTAGATTAAAAACGTTAAAAGAGTAAAAGAACGTTAAAAGCCTTAAAATTTTGTCGAAACATCTATAAATACTTTTTTATTTATTTGCACTCCACACTTCCCCTCGGGCCGAAAAAATACTTTGGCCCTCTGGTTTGAGCGTCTGAAGGAGCATGACCCTAATTCCCCCCCCCTGATCCGCCAGTGCCTGGACACACATCCAAAAAATCATGGTAGCGGTAAAAACCCTGACTTTCGGACTATGGGGGCAGTGCCCACCA
>JAOTON010001373.1:0-85538 GCA_034440635.1 Lepas anatifera
GGAGAATCGCGCGTCCTCTATCAGGCGCAGAAGCTGAGGCTGCAGGCGAAACGTCAACAGACTCCTCTCGCCGTTCCAACACAGCGCGACCTGCCACATGCCAAACACAGGATGAATCGGCGTGAAACAGAGGTCCGTGCCGCCCGGCACCTCCCACCACCGCTGACAAACACCGCAGCCGCCGTTTTTCCCTCAGCGTCATCGGGACTGGGTGGTAATTACCGCTGACGGTCGGCGTTCTCCGCCGTTGAAGGTGGCGCAGGAGCATCGTGTCCGCGGGCGCAGGAAGCACCCACGGGGACTCTAATCAGGCCCACCGCTTCGGCTTGGCTTTTCGCCGCGGGGGACTCAGCAGACGCCAACAGAGATGTTGACCTGTCCATGAACTTGGCTGTGATGAATACTGGACGGCGAATTCTTGAGTAGAATTATGAACGTGCTTTCAAAATTTCTAACGTATAACACGGCAGCTATGTAGCATACATAATGGAAAAGACAAAACACAAATAGCATGGAAAAGCGTGGTAAAATACTAATAGCATCACGGTAGTATATGAACTTGTTGAACGAATGCAGCCATACGTATACGGACTGATCCAGGTCATGTTGACGGATCCGCAACAATTTGCCCGTAGTGAATGTCACTGGGTAATAGAATTCATTGTCATCCCATCTGTACAGCCCGCTGACTTATCAGCTCATTGAACAACAATAGCCGACAGCCAAATGACAGTCATATGAGACGTCTCTCACTCCCTTTTCCTCGAATAATTCATCGCAAGCCTATCGGGACATTAGATCTGCCAACAACCCTACCCAAGTTGGAGGCTAGAGCATACACACAGAACGATAGTGGCTCTCGAAGCTTCCATAGTTTCTTTGGAAGCTCAGCTTTCGCGTTTATTAAGTTTGCCTCCTAGATCTGGCGAAATTCGTATGTTTTATCCCTTTTCGTTTAGTATCATCGTTATCATCCTTTATTACTTACTTATTTCTTGCGACAGACTTCACGAGGAGCCTTGATGAAAAGGTTAAATGTCATTAGAGGGGCAGATGAGCCACCTTCCCTTGGATAAAGGTGGGGTCCCAAAAGCACACTTCTATACACCTCTAGTTGAATTTGAACCTGTGACTCGCTACAGCCCTGCAAAAGGTCACACATCAGAGCCGAGCGCACGCTACCCAACAGTGTCACCCAGACCGCGAACACACTGCTTCAGCTGCCTTTGGTTTGTATGGTAGGACATGGAATCCACCGAACGTCTTCGTCCCATTCTTTCCTCCTATTAATTAATCACTACGGGAGCTTTCAACTCTCACAGTGAATGTGGTTTGACAGTCAGCCGAGTCAGAATTTACTGTCGATACTTGTCGTTGCTCGTCACAATCGGGGGAACGAGCAGAATCGGTGGAGACATCCGGCGCGGACCAGCTACATGGATGGTGGTTCATCTCATGCACAGCTCTCCGGTAGAGCCTGCGATCGAGTTCAGTGACACTTGGTCCAGCTACCGCATACGAGAAGCCTCAGACCTCCAGCAGGGAGCATCTGGAGTTTCCGGAGGCGCGACAGGTGGGAGCCCGCAGCAGCAGCTGTCGCCGGCGCGCGCAGCTGGCAACGCAGAGATGAAGACCGCTTTTGCATACCCACTTTTGCTATCGGTTGCAGTTACGTGCGATTCTTCCTGCGCTGTTTCCCAGTCGGTGGTGAGTGTCCCTGGCCGGGTGTTGACTCGAAGGGAGTTTTCCACTTTTCCGAAAATTCCAATGAGCAGTTTTTAGGGATGACGATAGTGCGGAACTATTGAAATCATACGTTTCCTGCCGTAACTCTCTGGTAAACAGTAAGCCTTTTCAGCAATAAAGCCTTTTCAGTCCAGTTCTGAAGTCATCAAAACAGCAGCTTTCGTCGTCTGAACACGGATAACCTTGATGCCAGGCACAACAATGGAGTCGCTGCAAGCTGTATCCGAATGCAGGGCACCATCGATATGCGATATTCAACTCTAATTTGTCCTCTGAAGTTCAAACCCAGTGATAAGGATGTAATGGAAATAAAGGTCAGTCAGTTTTTATATCGTAACATATCCGCCGCTGCCTCGAAATTTATTGACATGTGGAGCTGGCGAATTAAGAATGGTATGGTATTTTCCATGAGTGAAATGAACTTAGGATTTTAATCAATCAAATCATCGCACCCAGGTGAAAAATAATGTTTCAGGGTTTGAATCAGTGACTTAGTGCTGGTTAATTTGATCTAAAAATTGTGCAGAAAATCAACAGGTACAGGGAGCTTTCAGTGAAGTGGAACATTCTGACAGTGGGTCTTCTCCACGCTCTACCAGACTGCTAACTCGGTTCAAAGCTCATTAAAAATGTATGGCACTCCCTGTAACAAGATGCAGCCCTGTGTAAGCCAACTATTGGAATTGGTTCCACCATGCAGTACCCAGATTTTTCCAGGCGGACGCTCCTGCTTTCCATGCCACCTAGCTGGAACGTAAAAATATATAAGCATTATGCATTTTTGCAATTGTGGGCAATTCGAAATGCTATAAAAAACACTTAAAAAGCGTGCGTTTAAAACGCTAAATGCCTGGTGGGAAATGCAGGAGGTGAGTGGGAAGTGTGGTGAGTGGGAAGGAGGTGAGTAGGACACATATGAATTTGTTTGTGAACTCCCCAGGAGATTGGTACAAGTTTCCTGCTGCTTCAGAGACGGATCCAGCGGTGGGGGGGGGGATGCAATCAGACCATTGCCTCCGAAGGAAAAGAGAGGCCAAACTCTCATGCCACCCCCCCCCAACAAAAAAGCGTTTCAAACTCAATCAATCGGGTGAGGATGGATTTTTCAGTAGAAACGTGTTTAAATGTTTTTACCCGTTTAGGGGTTACCTCTTTAACCCTTGCCCCGGTGGCGGGTTAGCGGTGAGCCACCTTCGCCCTGGTGGGGGGGGCTAAAAAGACCCCCCACGATCTCAAAAACTAAAGAGAGCTAGAAAAAAGCGCAAAACGGCAATCGAAAGCTCTTCAAAAATGATATCGAAAATACTTCGGTCATTTTTCTTGTCAGGTCAATATCAAGGTCACCAGAGGTCAAAATAGGTCAAAATCGCTAATATGAGGTGTACTAAGAAAACCTCATATATCTCAGAAACTATGATAGCTAGAAACATTTTTCTAACACCATTCGAAAGCTCTTGAGATGCGCTTTCATTACAGTGGCATTCATTTTCGTGTCAGGTCAAAGCCTAGGGAGCTACAGGTCAATAACTATTGGGCATATTGTTGGGAATGTCCATAGCCACCCATGCATAAGGGCGTTTACTTTTTCGCTAATAGCTTCCAAACCAGACAAGATACAGCCATAGTTTATACACCATTGCAATCCTCTCGTCAATACGAATCGAATGACATATGATATTGCTATGCCAGGTCAAATTTGAGAATTTGAACTGACCCAGGTCAACGGTCTGACCCAACTTGACCTGGTATAGTCATGATGTATATCATTTGACTTCCAGTGACTATACAAACACTTTGGTGACAAAATAAAAGCTCTATCTTATTTTATTCAAAATTAATAGAGAAAAACACCAAAAAATGCTTATTTGACCTAAGGTGACCTTTTAAAGGTCACAAGTCAAAATTTTGCCATCAGCTTCAGAAATTGGCTAAGAGCAAGTCGCAACCAATGTTTGAAGTTGCTTCAATCCATACTTACTGAGAAAAGCTCATTTCGTGATTTTCCCCATGTATTGACAATGGGGAGGTCATGCTCGGCACATGACCTTAGGTCACCAATATCAAAAATCCCGGAACAAATGTTGTAGCTCCTGGTGGGCCCAATATGTGGTATGAGTTTCAACTTGATCGATTAACCCTTCTTTTAGTTATGCGGTCCTAAGTATTTTTTGAGGTGAGGTCACTTCACCTGGCCTGGTGACCTGACCTGATATGACCTTGAGCCAAAATTTTCAGGAAAGATGTAAAAATGATGGATGAACAGCTAGACCAAGTTTGGCGGCGCTGCGCCGCCGTTTTTTGGTCACTTTGGAAAAACCCGAGGGGGGTCTAAAAAGACCCCCCCACCCGGGCGAAGGTTAAAGATGAAATAAACTACACTGGTCAACAGCCAAAATGGATCCAGCACGTGAGCACCTGTTTCTGCCTATTTTGATACCGCCGATTTCAAATTCAATAACCGTTTTTGCCATCGGACCTGGTTTCTTTCCCAGAGTATACCTGGTGTATAGCCCCTACGCTTTTCACACACAGTCATGAGCCTAGCCTTTTGTGGAAAAATATAGATCAAGGATGTCGAGAACCCGGATTATGTGCACCCAGACAATGCAGCGTATCAATATACATGTGAATTTATTGCAACGGAAGGCTATCTCTCATTCAAGTGCATGGACATCATACATTGAACAAGGCTTGCGCTCGGTCGCACAAGCTCGCCGGTATTGTAGACCGAGTGGTGAGGTCGCAACATTATATGATGAGGATTTTATGTCAGAGCCACCTCCCTTTAATGTCAATTCCCATTAAAAAGTCACAGGTCAAGGTCATACCACCATTTCAAGGTCATTGACCCTAGCGCCTTCGGTCAAATGACTTCGCCTAATATGCCGTATATTATGTTATGATGTCATAGGCTAGGTCACTCAATCTTGAGCTCAAGGTCGCAGGTTCAAGTCAAAGGTCATAGGTCAAGGTCAAACCTGATTTCCCGACCGACACTTTCCATAGTGCTAGTTGCAGTATACTTTATAGGCAAAATGTAATATTTTGACGTCAAAGGTCCATGGCCTTGAACGACATTGACCTAAAAGTTTCAGAGAACACTGCCTCAGACCTTTTCTCCGTTACTTTAGGTCATTTTCTCTCCATGTCCGACTTCTCATCGCGTAATCACAGCATTTGCCAATGGCTACCATGCACAGACAGAATTTGACCTATATGGCCTCGTTTTTCTTTGAATATATTGGCCTAGGTCTATGAAAATCGGGTTTAGGGTAGAATACTCTAGCCTCCACAAACACCCAAAACGTTCATTTTTCTAGACCCTTGGGTTTTGCACTGTCAATGTCACTGATGCCAAATAGGCTTGCACAACGACAACACACAGAAATACTGGATCTCAAAATGCTGATCTGATACGGCATTTCTGCTGCCAGATTCGTGTTCAGCACCCTAGAAATGGGCTATTTCGTATTGGATCCATGACAAAAGTTAAATTTTGTTGACCAGTGCTATCTCTTTGGTGTCATCCGAACCGTTCAATTGTAGCACATATTTGCAGATAAAGGATGTAATTCGAATGACAAGGTACGCACTTTAGTTTTTATTCGCTATTTTCTAGAAAATGACTTTCTTGACCAATCGTAACGCTTCGATCAGGACGTGAGGATAATTACACGCCACACGTCACTAGCAATCACACTTCACTTCTCCCTCTAACGTCACTGCTGGAGTGAAATGAAGTGGTATGTCTACCAGTTGATACTTCGTACATAATGCACTGGGGCGTTCGCAGTTGTAGGTATGTATGTAATTGCCAAAGTTGTGCGACTCGCGAGTCAGAGTCGGAGTTTAATCAAATTCCGACTCTGAGTTGAGTTGAGTTGAAAAAAATAGACAAGTGAGCTGAGTTGAGTGGAGTCAGTTCACACCGCATCAATGAGTTGAGTTGAGTTGAGTTGTGAAGACAGCGAGTCAAATGAGTTGACGAAAAAGTTGGCTCCACAGGTAAACATGGTGTTAACCCTCGCCCCACCGGGGGCCATCGATGGCCCCCCTAAGGTTTTTCCGGAATAGCAGAAAAACGCCGAGGCGCAGCACCGCGGTTGAGGGCTCTACCTCTCACTGCATCATTTTCCCATCATTCCTGAAATTTTTTATCCCGGGTCACCCAAGGTCAGGTCACCAGACGAGGTCAACCAATGTCACCTCACTTCACCTTTAGAGCTCTGTAAGAGCTACATTTCGAAGTCGATCAATTTGAAACTTCGTACACTTCATGACCCCTCCAGGGTCTACAAGGTGTATATCCGGGATTTTTCGATTTCGTACCCTGAGGTCAGGTCACGAGGCGACCTCTCCCATTGGAAAAGCATGGGGAAAAGCTATTTCATGATATAAAAGCCACAAAAATGATTGCAAATACTCAGACTGCTCAGAACAACGTTTTTGGACACCCTTTCACGGATACCAGGGGTCATATTTGCCCTTTGACTTTTCCAAGGTCATGCAAGGTCACCAGAGGTCAAAAACAGTATTTTGACAATAACTTTTGACCTAATTGAACTAGAGCGGTGAAACAAACACCATCGTGTTTGTCTTGTCACTGGCTTTCATTTAATATACGGCAAGGTCACTTTTTGACCTTTCGTGACCTCAGGTCATATTAGGTCACGAGGTGACCTCTGGCGGTCAAAACCACTGGCGGGAGGTCTTTACGTTCCACATAGCGGAAAAAGTACTGGCAATTTGCTATCAAATGTTTTTTACCAGGCCTCAATAGCTCTAATGACATAAGAGTTATGCCCAGTTGGCTTAATCATTGCATATTTGAGTGAAAATAGCCGATCTTGACCTAATTTGGCCTCTGGAGGTCAAACCATTGACCTGAGCACTAAAACATGCGAAGTAATTTCTTACTGAATTCACGCGAGCTTTCTATTGCACTTTGCAGATTTGCGCCAACGCCCATATTTTCGGAGTTAGAGGGGGGCCATCGATGGCCCCCCGGTGGGGCGAAGGTGGCGCCGGACCCCCGGTGGGGCGCGGGTTAAGAGTAAAAGTGTTTGAATTCGCCTACATTCTGCAAACCTCCTTTAACCTCCTTTAATTACCCTTTTCCTCTAGGTTTTCAATTGTTTAAATCAAAGTTTCAATTTGTTTCAATATATCAATGCAATTCTATGATTCAATAGCTTGTCTTAAAGGCCCATACGATCTGAAGAAATCCCTAAGCACAAATAATACGTGTACTCGAAAAATTAAACAGGCTCCTATCACTAGCCTTGTCTTAAACATTTGAAGTGGAGGAATGCACCACAAAACACAATTCAAATATCTCAAAAGCTTATAATCTTCAATATTTAATATTGAATATTTAATATTTAATATTACTTCTTTACTTCAACCTTCGCAACAAAAACATGCGTCGTCGCTAGTTGTTGTCGTCAGTCGTCGTCGTCTGAGAATAGTGTGCGCCATTACTGTCTTTGAAGAACAAATTAGACCAAGTATAGGCTCAAGTTTAGGTAGCCCCAGGGCAAAAAGTGTAAACATCATGGGATAATTCATAAAGTGATGCAAATGTTTGTATAACTACATATGATATTGTTTTTGTATTAGATGCGCCGTCTGCAGCTGTTGTATTCACTTTTCCTATTAAAAGCAGATATTGATATTAGCATAGAAAAGTTTGACCTCTGATTTGACAAAAATATTGAGAAACCCTTATTGCAAGAATCAGAGGAATTATTTCATGTTACTGATTCTGTCTAATCAGAGACCCTTGCTTGTTGTCCGTAGCTATACATTAGCAATTTTGCAATGCTTGGAAAGCTATACATTAGAAAATTTCTATCACACCGTGGTCCCATTTTGAAGAGCGATAGGTATGTACTGTATTGGAGGTTCTCAAGCTGAGCATTGGATTGGGTTTAAAATATTAATATATTAAAATCGAACACGTTGATCAAATTTGCATTTCTTTTGTCCTTTTGTCATATATGGTATAATATGTACTAGGCTTTGCTCTCGTTCTTAGGATTTGCAATTGGAATTATGAATTAATGCTTAAGTTCTTATTAAGCTCATAGCATTGAAATGTTTCATTTAGAACAAAAAAACTAACTAGCATTTTTCTTTAACAGAAAAAAACAATAGCTTTATCATCCCTGCAAGTACAATTTAGATCATGTTTTTTTGGCTTGTACATACCTTTTCTGACAGCATGAAGGTTCAATTATTGGGCTATGATGGTATAAACTTAGCCCTTTTAGCTTTCTTTTGATTCCAAATACCTAGTTTAACATGCGATACTCCTTTTAGAAATTATTGCAACATGCATTGGTAGCTTTTTTGGGCGGTGACAGTCTGGAAGAATTAAAAAAGTTATTCATGGTTCCTGACTAATTGTTA
Organism: Lepas anatifera; assembly: GCA_034440635.1. Classification (NCBI taxonomy): domain Eukaryota; kingdom Metazoa; phylum Arthropoda; class Thecostraca; family Lepadidae; genus Lepas; species Lepas anatifera. The sequence continues at coordinate 8,158 of JAOTON010001373.1, forward strand.
ACCAATGTTTGAAGGCCAATTAATTAGTTTGCTTCTACTAATTTTCAGATTTCTGTGAGACTTTCTGAACAGCTTGTGTGTTGCTGGTTTATTGATTTATTTCTTATTTTGTATTATTATTCATGAATTTATCCTTTGTTTTATTTTGAAAACGAGACAAAGTTTGAGTTGAGTTGAGTCGTGAGTTGAGTCAGAGTTGAGCCCGACGAAGATAACCTTGAGTCGGAGTTGATTCGACTCATTGAACTCTTGACCATGAGTTGAGTCGGAGTTGAGTCAACCACTCTCAGCACTTGAGTTCAGTTGAGTCGACTCTAGAAAATTCTGAAACGCACAAATCTGGTAATTGCAAACAGAAATGTGCAATATTGGGATAAAACATCAGCTATTGTCAAATAAATATTTACTACAGCCTCCATTTAAAGGGAATGTGGCACCTTTATAGCGTGATTTTAACTGAGATAGCCAAGCAGTAAAACGTGCCGGAAAACCCAGTACTCTATATATCATTTGCCATGAAACTAAAAATTTCCGTAGAGAAAAGCTAAAAACTACCTGGAATGTACCTCATATGTACCCTTAGCAGCAGGCCACAGTTGTCAGCTGTTGGTGTGACGTCATATGCTGACGTCACGGTGAAAATAAGCCAATCAAAGCCCTTGAAGCCTATTGTATATGGTTGTGGTTGCCAGATCATGACATTATCCACAGGCAGATGTTTATTTATTTTCGTGGAGGATCATTTTAAAAATCAAAATATTGAGCTTATTGTAAATTTTTCAGAGAAATCATGGACGGTTCCATGATTTTCGGCTAAAAGTTCCCCATAATTACACGAAATTCCAGGATTAAACCAAGGTGCCACATTCCCTTTAAATATTATTTTTCACCGGTAAATCACGTGACCAAAGCCAACCCCAAAGTTAAATCTTCCTACCTTAACCCGGTTAACATTCATGGGGCGCGTCTGTGAACCTAACGGGAACAACCTGTTCGTCCCCTTGGAGCTGTCCCTGTTTGTCATCGATCCCCTTCTCCTCCTTTCATCCTTTCCCATCCGTGTCACAAAAGACCCCGGCGACACTACACACCGAACAGGATCGCGGCAGCCGGGGGCGCACTTTTTGCCACCAAGCTCATTACAGCGCACCACCTCGGGCGAACTTTCTCCCAAACGACGCGCCGAAGACTGGTGCCACTGTAATAGGCCGATAGGTCGGCGGGAGAGTGCAACCAGCGCCGCGGGCCACCCTGAACACCTAGTTGAGAGTGATTACTCCAGCGCGCGCTGCCGCTGTGCTGTCATTTGATTATGCAAGTGAAAATGACAGATTCGGATTGGGCCGATCACATAACAAGCAGAAAATAGGAAATCACCCGTCGGAAAAACAAATGCTGCAAATTGAGGGTAATGTGAGTCGCAAGCTTTGTCATCTCCTGTAGCAGGGCTGATTATGTCATCAACCCACATACTCTCATTACTGACGGTATACACGGATCGGGTACTGCAGACAATATCTGGAAAAAAGCCTAACAAGATGGTATAATTTTATACAGGCTTGTCGCGCAGTTACTTCGCCGAATACGAGCCATGTTTAGCGCGTCAATTTTTGCGTCGTGCGTTGCCCTGTTACGCACGCACGCACACACACGATAGAGAGAGAGAGAGAGAGAGAGAGAGAGAGAGAGAGAGAGGGAGAGAGAGAGAGATGTGAAAAGAAATAGAGTCTTGAGGCAACAAAATGTTAGAAAAAGGAAAATGCGATGTGGAGGATAAGAGCAGCCACAATAGTCATCAGGTTTCACCAACACCAAAAATGTATAGGGGCCCATATCCTTGCACGGGATATAAAAAGAGGGAACTCCTTATCCCCTATCTATACGTATATACATACATACAAACCGTAGGCGGGAGCCACTATCAACACGATGTGTATATTGAAAATAGTTTGCACCAAAAGACCTACAATCACATGAAAGTAGCTGAATCTACTGGTTTGGTATTTCTAAACCGATTGCCGAGTAATAATTTGTACCGGGACTCGTTCTCTGAGAATTTTCCAAAGGGGTTATCTGTGCAAGCAATAACTGATAGGAAAATATACGTAGTTCTTAAGTAAGCCATGAGTTATCGAGAACGCGCCTAGGAAAATATAAATAAATATTTAAACCTGATGAGGGACACCTGTGCCCACTTTTCCTCTAACATTCCCCACCTGGATGGAATAATTCACTGCATCAGAAGAAAAAGCGCGACGTTAGACACTCTCTGAAACCTGTCCAAAACTTCAGAGTCTGTCCGACTGACTTCCGAATCGGACTAGGTCATGTATCTGTTTCCAATCGGACATTGGCTTCTGATGGAGGCATCTATAAATCTACTACCGAACGACATGGTTTTCTTTATAGCAAAAGACAAAAGGTGGACCGACCGAAACTAATGACCTCAGCGTGCTTTGCTACAAAGTAGACAATACATTCCAGCAATGCCGATAAACGATTTTTGTTGTGGGTGGCATCTAGCTAATCTAAATATTATGCCATTTTTGTTATTACTTTGTGGTGATGGCGGCTTGCAGTCACTCGCCCAAACACCGTTACATCACTGGAAGCCACGACCGCAAAGGAAACGCGAGTAAATGAAGAGCTGGCAGAGGCTCTCACGCCACACAAACACCGTAAACGAAATGACGTGACCCGAAGTGCAAGCACCACAAAGTCATGAGCAGTAACTGTCTCAGTCGACCAGCGTCACCTTTCTAGTCATTTACAGCATGCCATGCGGGTCTCAGTGCTCCTGCAACTCTTAGTAATGAGACGGCCGTAAACCAGATACAGTTCTCAGGCCGTCAGAAGGTTCTCACGACACAGCGGTGAACTACACACGTCCAAGTAGTCTCGCGATGCCAGCATTCAAAGGGCCATCGGTACCCGGTCTGCGTTTTGATAGCAGGCATAGCATGGTCTGTCGGGTGTCTTTAAGATTGACTCGTGAATTCGGACTGTCAATGCAAGAGAGAGAAAGGGCAGCTAGGTGCTCGGACCCAGTCTTATTCTATAGACTGAGACAGCCGCGGACGCAGGAGCGCCGTTTGGGAGGAGCAACTCGGAGGAGAAATCGTAAAAAGTTTTGTTTTAGTAAATTTGCCAAAATTTCAACATTTTGGGAGCCCATGGCCACTTGGCCCCCCTTCTGCGTCCGCCAGTGGATTACAAAAACTCGAAGAGCACCAAAAATAGTTTTCCTGTCAGCTTAAAATGCATCACACAAGCGTGAGTTAAAACATCACACAGCACAGTGAGACCTGAGCAAACGCATCAACTTATGGTCGAACTGGGCGTCAGGAGGGAGTCATGCGGTCTCACCGGGTCACAGAAAGGTCACGACCGTGTCACCTCGCGGTCACGTGTCCGGAACATAAATGTCCCTGATGTATCCCAGCGCCCATCTCTGCCTTACGGCCGCGGCGAAACGGTTTTGGTAGTTTGGGATAACCAGCCTTAAATAACCGACACATTTTGATAGACGATTGCGCAGGTGCTATGAGATTCGTTCCTTAGTTACTTACTTGAGGGCTTTTATAAGGCGTTCTGTGCAAGGCACCTTTGTGCGTCTCTAAAGTGCGCGATTCGTTCCATCAAAGAGCTGGTTTTATATGGGTGACTGCGAGCAGCGTTTTCCCATTCGGCTGATAAACACAAAAGCCGCTTAGTATAATCAGAGGCAATCGGGGCGAACATTGCAAAAAATACGGGAAACTGTCAGAATAGAAGCACATAGAAAGGTTGCATCAGTATTGCATCAAGTGCTTCTAATGTGCTGCCGACTCTCGCATCCACGGCATTGAATCACCACCGGCGCTGACGAATTTATGACGAAACTCCACATGCTATTAGTCTATTTTAAGCCCTCTCTTACAGATGCCTCTTGTGACGACTCTCGTTTCGCTAAAGTGCCGCTGGCTGTATTATAAAATTATATATTGTTGAGAGCAAAACTCGACAGCGGGAATATTTGTATGTATGCTCGTATGTATGCCCGCATGTGTGCTGGTATGTATGCTCGTATGTATGCTCGTATGTATGTTTGTATGGATGTTCCGCGGGCCACTTAGTTGCGAGTTCTGCGGTAGGTGCCTGGGAGTTTCGACACTGCTACCTTCCAAACTATGTGCAACCGGTGGTATCTCACACGAGAGCGGATATTGATAAGACGCAGACGATAATTTTTGACCCGCGCCCCACCGGGGGTCCGGCGCCACCTTCGCCCTACCGGGGGGCCATCGATGCCCCCTCTAACTCCGAAAATATGGGCGTTAGCGCAAATCTGCAAAGTGCAATAGAAAGCTCGCGTGAATTCAGTAAGAAATTACTTCACATGTTGTAGTGCTCAGGTCAACGGTTTGACCTCCAAAGGTCAAAATAGGTCAAGATCGGCTATTTTCACTCAAATATGCAATGATTAAGCAAAATGGGCATAACTCTTATGTCATTAGAGCTATTGATGCCTGGTAAAATACATTTGATAGCAAATTGCCAGTACTTTTTCCGCTATGTGAAACGTAAAGACCTCCCCTCCAGTGGTTTGACCTCCAGAGGTCACCTCGTGACCTAATATGACCTGAGGTCACGAAGGTCAAAAAGTGACCTTGCTGTACATTAACTGAAAGTCAGTGACACGACAAACACGATGGTGTTTGTTTCACCGCTCTAGCTTAATTAGGTCAAAAGTTATTGTCAAAATACTGTTTTTGAACTCTGGTGACCTTGGATGACCTTGGAAAAGTCAAAGGGAAAATATGACCCCTGGGATCCGTGAAAGGGTGTCCAAAAACGCTGTTCTGAGCATTCTGAGTATTTTCAATCATTTTTGTGGCTTTTATATCATGAAACAGCTTTTCACCATGCTTTTCCAATGGGAGAGGTCGCCTCGTGACCTGACCTCAGGGCACGAAATCGAAATATCCCGGAGATACACCTTGTAGACCCTGAAGGGGTCATGAAGTGTAGGAAGTTTCAAATCCATCAACTTTGAAATGTAGCTCTTACAAAGCTCTAAAGTTGAAGTGAGGTGACCTTGGTTGACCTCGTCTGGTGACCTGACCTTGGGTGACCCGGGTAAAAAAATTCAGGTATGATGGGAAAATGATGCAGTGAGAGGTAGAGCTCTCAACCGCGATGCTGCGCCTCGTCGTTTTTCTACTATCCCGGAAAAAACCTTAGGGGGCCATCGATGCCCCCCGGTGGGGCGAGGGTTAAGCCTGATTGCGGCCTCAAGACGTGCGATTTGATATCAATTTGTCCAGGCTAGTCACAGAGCTGTTGTCATTAAACCACGCATCTGATAGTTGTGGCCGCGGAGGCTTCACAGGAAAACATCATTCAGCCTGGCAACAGAAACGTCATTTTGGCGTTTTTGTTTCTGGTCGACCTCACATTAAGTATTTCTAACATATTTAACATATAAAAGCTTTCTAGGAAGATCGAAATGCACTCACTGACTCATAAGTCCAACACTATCCGCACTGCCGTCATACCTCCCACGCTCCTGGTACGAGATCTTTGTCCTCTCTTCAACACTGAGCGATGGTGGGCAACGTATCTAATGTTATGAACATGCGCATCTGGATACGACCTAATGGATTCTGACCATACGGACAAATTTGATGGCACCTGCGGGCAATGGCCTCCCGATTCAGGCAGCGAAAGTGCAGCATGACATCGACTGAACATCGCGGCCGCATGCAGGGTTCTGCAGTGCTGCAGTAGTTAGCCGCCTGAAAAAAACGATCTCGTGTCCGCTCGGGGTGTCGACCTGGGCAGGTTAGGCCGGAAGTAGACATCTGGTGTTGGTAAAAGTCTTACCGCTTCCGACCGGGAAGCGATCATTAACGTTGCCATTAGTTTTAGCACAGTTGCGGCCATTGGTAGAGTTTTGAACGTCTCTTTGGCCGGAAATAACATTGAAAATGTTGAATTTAAGCAGACGTAGGGTTTTCAAAGGTTTCACCACCGGTATCCGGTCCCCTCCTACTTTATCTCCACCCCCACCCGACAATCCGTGGCAACGCCCTTCGTTAGGAACCATTTTTGTTTAACCCGCGCCCCACCGGGGGTCCGGCGCCACCTTCGCCCCACCGGGGGGGCCATCGATGGCCCCCCCTCTAACTCCGAAAATATGGGCGTTAGCGCAAATCTGCAAAGTGCAATAGAAAGCTCGCGTGAATTCAGTAAGAAATTACTTCGCATGTTTTAGTGCTCAGGTCAATGGTTTGACTTCCAGAGGTCAAATTAGGTCAAGATCGGCTATTTTCACTCAAATATGCAATGATTAAGGAAACTGGGCATAACTCTTATGTCATTAGAGCTATTGAGGCCTGGTAAAGTACATTTGATAGGAAATTGTCAGTACTTTTTCCGCTATGTGGAACGTAAAGACCTCCCGCCAGTGGTTTGACCGCCAGAGGTCACCTCGTGACCTAATATGACCTGAGGTCACGAAAGGTCAAAAAGTGACCTTGCCGTATATCAAATGAAAGCCAGTGACAAGACAAACACGATGGTGTTTGTTTCACCGCTCTAGCTGAATTAGGTCAAAAGTTATTGTCAAAATACTGTTTTTGACCCCTGGTGACCTTGGATGACCTTGGAAAAGTCAAAGGGCAAATATGACCCCTGGGATCCGTGAAAGGGTGTCCAAAAACGTTGTTCTGAGCAGTCTGAGTATTTGCAATCATTTTTGTGGCTTTTATATCATGAAATAGCTTTTCCCCATGCTTTTCCAATGGGAGAGGTCGCCTCGTGACCTGACCTCAGGGCACGAAATCGAAAAATCCCGGATATACACCTTGTAGACCCTGGAGGGGTCATGAAGTGTAGGAAGTTTCAAATCGATCGACTTTGAAATGTAGCTCTTACAGACCTCTAAAGGTGAAGTGAGGTGACCTTGGTTGACCTCGTCTGGTGACCTGACCTTGGGTGACCCGGGGTAAAAAATTTCAGGGATGATGTGAAAATGATGCAGTGAGAGGTAGAGCCCTCAACCGCGGTGCTGCGCCTTGTCGTTTTTCTGCTATCCCGGAAAAACCTTAGGGGGGCCATCGATGGCCCCCCCGGTGGGGCGAGGGTTAAGTTTTCTTCTGCAAAACCTTTGCTGCCAAAGGATGACTCACTTGTGCCCAAAGGCACGGTGTTGAGAGCCCGAATAAGTATAAGCTTACCCTAAAATCGAATGGGAGTTGAGGAAAGGTTATGAGGTTGTAGCGGATCGAATATCTGAGGTCCGGCAGTGATCAAGGGCTACTTTCCCCTCATGTTTTCTCTTTATTTTGATTTCACTCTGTACCCTCGCCAAAGGGAGCAGGCTGCATCACCAGTGCCAACAGAGAAGATGAAATATAGCACAACATTTTTTGTTTGTCTGTAATAGCTATGTTCTGGCTACCCAACGCCACAATGACACTGGGAGAAATTCACCGGGGGGGGGGACTTAGTATTACAGCCCAAATAGTTGTGAAGGATCTGCAAATATTTCTAATGCTTGGAAAAGGCCGATCAAAGGGGGACCGGCATAGCCCAAAAGCAATAGTTTTGTGCCATGGGTTGAGGTTACAAGTATGTACCTATACCGTCTAGAGAGGCAAATGACCTTGACACATTAGTGCGGTGAACCAGTGTCAGAGTCAGGGGGGCGGGTACATCACAATATTTTTGAGATGGAAATTTTCCTTGGAGAGATGAAGTGTTGTAAAAGATTGTTTCCATCTCAATAGTGGCAATGGCAGGCTTAATGCCCTCGGCGAATGATTAACTCCATCGAATTTTTTTCTTAAAAATGAGCCCGGCCTACCTTTCTGATTGCCAGTTCAAAGACGTCATCAACAGCCAGAACTGACCAGGGACTGAGACCCTATTTGACTCCTGCTTAAGAGTAGCATCCAGAAGCGAGACCACGCATTTTTACCGGGGAACAGACTTCGACCTGACAACGAATGTGTGGGGAAGGGGGAGGTGAAGCCATAATTTGAGGGACACACGGGAGAGCAGTACCAAGAGAGTTCGACTGCAAACAACATAATACTATTTGTGTACATCCATGTTGATAAGGGGGAGCAGATGCCACAGCAGCGAACATTTTGGGGAGAAACGTCTCCCCTGGTTTGTCATTTGGGACAGCATCCCCCGCCCCAACTCTCCAAGCCTAATGCATCAGTCGTCCTATTTCCTGTTCAATCAGCGCCGCAGCTGACACATAATTTGTTCACCTATATCTTCCGGCTAAACTAACGCGCCTGCACCGGCCCTCCTCCCTCCACCCCCGCTGGCAGAAAGGTGGAGAATCTCCCGGCCTGCAAGATGTCTTCAGATCTGCACCATCCAGAGGTTACGAGCGGCGCCCGCCAGCGCGTGTCAGCCGCGCGATCGTTATCAACTCACGGAGACCACCTGTCGACGCGCGCTGATCCCCGATTGGTGCCAAGTGGCTGCCGGTAGCACTAACAAAACAGATGAGCCTCGCATTCTTTATGCCAATGAATTTTGCTATGGTTCTTCTGAGGTCTGGTCTGATAAGTATGGAGTTAAAAGGTAATGTAATGAGATGAGTTTGTTCTTCAGGAGCTCGTTGCCTTTGAAATTGCTTCCGGATTTTGTACCAGCCGCTCAGTTTGCTTAAACTTTCCCAAAGGTCTCTCCTGTTACCAGATTAGCACTGTGCTTGCACTTACCCAAATTACACATTAAGTATGCACTGTACGCTCTGAGCGAAAACAGCGGCGGGAAATGTGTTCTCAAGAGCAGTTCACGGTACCGCGCCGACACGAAGTAATAGAGATAAGTATACCTAATTTGGTTTACTTACGTCTGAAGCTATTCTGTGCCCAAGTGCACTGAACCTGTTACCAATTTCATCACAGGTCAATGTAAAACAGGAGAAAAACACGTTGCATGAAAAACATCCTACAAATGTCAACCCAATGACCCCACAACCAGTCAAAATCACTCACGGAGCTATGATCTCCCTGTTCTCCAAGTGATTTACGACAATCTCCAATGAAGCACAGGAGCTGACGCTGTTTTTCACGCGGTGTGCGCCCGCCCCTGAAGCGGCGGACGCCGTTTAACAGTGGGCAGCGTCGATTTTGGCAGCAGTTTGTGTCTGTTCTCAAGTGATTTAGCACTGGTGCCCGTTTTCCCGCGCACTTCATCATTTTATCGCCGCCCCTATCGCGCTCATCGACGCACGCATGCTTGAATAATAAACGACGAGAAAGAAATGGCTGGGAGGTGCAGCACACATGCGCCCGTTTGCATCTGCGATGAACTTAATCTGTCTACCCAGCACCACGCCAGCTGAGTCGGCTGAGGCTAAGTAAGTGGAAGTCATGTGGCATTATTTGCGATTGCGATATTTCTCTTAATCCTGCTTCATTGGTGCCAATTGCTCAGAAGGGACCGTCATGACAGTCATGTTGTTGCTGTCTCACATTTCATCCCACAAACTCCCTTTTATTTGGTGAATACCTTCATCGCTGTAGAGTCTGTTCCTTCCCGCGAATATGAGAAGGCAATTAATATACGGTATATTTGTCCTTAATCATCTACAGGGTATTTGTTAAAAAACACCTATATTTGCTAGCTAAAAGCGCTATTGCTACCATCACTACTTTTTCGAATTATGAAACCGCTACCCGCTACTCTGCTACTTCGCTTCCGCTACAATTCATTGCAAAGCGCTACCCAAGCGCTGCTTTTCTTTTTATTGCGCTTTTAAACAAATTGTGAGAAAAAACATTCCTTATCTGTATGTTGCATCCAAATTCATAGTTCAAGTGCACGCAAAAAAATCACGCAAAAACAGAATGAAAACATAATCATAAAAGAGAAACGTTCGTTCAATCTGCTTTTGTTTTCTGATACAGGAAGACATTTCTCTCAATCTCCATCTCCTATTTTGTTTGGATGACGGTTTTGGATGACGGTCCACTCGAAGGCTTTCGGTAGAGGTGCCGCTTTTGAATTCCCGTGAGTCCGCTACCCACTACGTTTGGTTAAAGAATCCACTATCGTTACTCCGCTACCGTTTGGAGTCTACAAGAAGCGGAATAGCGGACTTGAATATTAGAGTGCCCGGCCCTGATGGGCAGAATGGAAAATGTTCATCTTTTGCTTAAAACAGTTGTATGGCCTAGATGTCTAAAGCTTAAGCTTAATTTCGTACTACTACTACTGCTATGAATATACTATGACTATGAATGACCACTAACATGAATACACATTACATCTGGTGGATCTTTTGCTGGATTTATGGAAAGGGGCCAATTGGCCAGTATTCTAGACGATAAGGTGATGCGAAGTGGGGGCTTAAGCGCCAGTCTTCCAGAGCCGCACTCACCTCAGCCTGGTGATGCATCACCCAGCGCTGGTTCTACTCATAACTTCCGTTTTAATCATTTACTGAAACATTGGGGGAAGGCCTCTTTTGGTCATCTGGAGTGAAAGGGCATGAACCCACTGTCACCACTGATCTAATCAGGAGACATCGGCGGATCCTAGGGGCAAGCGAGAGATGCACATGCCTACCCCTCTATTGACTCCCACCAGGCGTGTAACCTTGTATACTTTTAGGGGTGCGCAAGCAAACCTAAACATTTTGAAAGCACCCCTAACTATGAAAGGCACCCCTAAAACTTTCAGGATATTTAAACCAGATCTGCTGTCAAACCAGTCCCAGGTCTAAGTGAGCGGGCGTGAGGGGGGGGTGGGGGTGAGCGCACCACGTCTCAGCCCATCAACAAATTTTATGACCCGGCTGGGAAAAAGCACCCCTAAATTTTTCACAAATTTACATCCCTGACTCCCCGCTCCCCTGAAATGGTCACGGCTCCCCTGAAAGGTTGATGACGCTCCCCTGAAATGTTTTCTGTTCCCTTTCCTTCCGCAGAATGCGAGGATCTGCGGTTTCTTGATATGATTTGGCGCCCACCTCATAGGTTTTCCCGCTCAAAATTGGCGCCTCTCTGGTCTGGATGGCATACTCAGACCATGTTCTTCCCCCATCGGAGATCCTGGGTCCGCCTATTCCAGGAGATACCTTAGACCGGGCTGAAGAGTTGACAGAAAGTAACGTACAGACTTGAGACAAAAGTGTCGAAAATACTACTTCATAGCTGAGCCAAGCGCTCACAAGACCATTAGATATTGTTGAACTGGAAGCCAGGCAAACTTAAACCCAGTGATCTCCCAGAAGCATTTTTGCCTACAGATCGTGCCGGCATGAACGCTGAGTCCCCAGCGACTCCGTCCGTCATATCAGGTTTCAGTCCCTTATCTCGCATTACAAAACATATCTAAGCCCTTTAACTTATGCTTAAATCAGTTCCAGACGGGCATAAGCCTTCTTTGTCCATAAGAAGTTATGGTATCATTTTCGCCAAGTGTTTCCGAGAGTGACAGCATCTGCCAGGTGGAAATATCAACTGGATTTGCTCCGGCTGTTAATACACGATTCTGCAGACTTGCCGGGTACCTTCTTGCTGAGAATGGTGCCAGTTAGCACGTTATCACGGCGCGAAAAACCTGCAGTGTTTGTCAGAGGCGATAACTTCAACAGAACCATACATACAGACTACGGGGGTGGAGTAGCCGGCACCGCCCGCTGTATATGCTTCTCTGAAGGGTTCAGCAATCCAGTCCGCCGAGGTGCTATACAGCACGAGTACACACTTGTGTGCGCTCTGAAGACCTTAAAACTAACCAGTTAGTTGACTTAACTAACCAGATTTGAATGAATGTGCGTGTTGGTGCGCTATCTCACCTATGCATGCTTGTTCTGGATAATTTTTGCCGTGAAAATGTCAGGCGTTTGACGAGAAAGAACACTGGTACAACAGAGATGACGTCGGAAACGCCTAAAAAAGTGAGCAATACTGTCGAGACTTAATGACTGTCCCTTATTCTCACACCTGCATATATTTTGCGTGTCGATTCAAAGGCACTTGCACGCCAACATGCAGGAAGTTTTCTCCCCAGATTGCTCTGGGTTTATATCGGATTTCTGCCAAAATATCATCTCTCGTCTGATAATGGATCGCCTTCCACTGACAGCCTCTGCAAACAGTAATAGCCGGATGTGGGTTCACCTAAATGTCTGAGGGTTTTCGGTGAGGACTGTTGACAATTAGCACCATGACTGTAGGTAGACATACATACGCACCCATCTGGTGGTTGACGGAATGGATTCGGCGTGCCCACAACCCGCAGATGTATGCCGAACATATTATACCAGAAAGCTTCAGCTGTGTTTTCCTTATCCGGAGGATCGCGAACAGTAATTTTTGTAGCATCCCCCCTTATGATTCATCACAGTAGCTTGCGTTGTTCAGACATATTTTACACTAAGCCTGAATCCTGTGACCAGGGCGGTGACACAAATTAGCTGCCAGGCGGCAGATTCTGTCAGACATGGCGCCAGGCCAGGGTCGGCTTATCTTCAAACTGGGCGGTTCCCAGCCGGGTTTATCTGGACAGGGTGCGTGCGTGATGCCGACCAGACCTGTCGGAGTCGCGCCGTGTCGCGGGTGCGTGCGGCGCGTGGGAGGGCGGGGGCCCGCAACAAGGCCGACTATAAAGTCTATGGCACCGAGGAGACCAAAATAACGACTGCAAGCTGGCAGCCTTCGGCTCTCATCGGCATGATAGGAAGCCACCAGTTTGTAGAGCTTCATTACTGCTTGAACATCTGTTTTTCTCGGAACCATGCAGTGTACAGAAGCATTGCCTCGGGTCACTGGCTGATCCAGAGAGGAAGGGGAGGTGGGGGACATTTTCTCAAAGTTTGCAGTGCAAGAAAAACTATTTCTGATAAAGCAGACTGGCTTTCTTAAACATTGATACTCACGATTTCGACAATTTTCCCTCCCCCACCGTTCCTCCTGAGTCCACCACTGATTCGACTGCTTCCCCTCCTGATTCCGCCAATGACTCGCGTGCGTCCTCTCTGGGCCCGCCAATGACTCGCGTGCGTCCCTCCTGAGTCCACCTTTGGCCGGGTGCGTCCTTCCTGAGTCTGCCACTAACCCGGATGCGTCCTCCCTGAGTCCGCCATTAACCCTGGTGAGTCCGCTCCTGAGTCCGCCACTGGTTCCAGTGCGTCCCCTCTGCGCGCTGGCAGTCCGGCGCGGCTGGACAAGGACCAGGAGCCGGGTCTGGTGTGAGTTACGAGGTGGTGTAACGACCTCCAGCCTCGTTACAACCGGGCGGTCCAACTCATCTGGCACAAATCAGACCGCCGCTCAAGACACGCACCCAGAAATCTCGGGCAGCTTTCGCACCATCAGTCATGAAGCATGCCTCGAAGCTTCAGTGGGCCAATATTTGTCGAGAAATAATGACTAGCTTCTTACTCCAGCACAACCTGCTCTCTCTCTCTCTCTCTCTCTCTCTCTCTCTCTCTTCCGTTTTTGTTTACCTCAGGGAGATATATGTATATTCACTTTAAGTGAGCATAAATGTTCGTCCCTTCTTCCCCTCCCAGTTTGCGGGCATCCTCAGCCTCGTTTCCAAGTGTGATGACCCGGCATCGTTGACAGCCGAGCCCCAAACCTGCAGGTGGACCTGGTTGAACTGCCGGTTGGTCCGCCGGTTCCGGTCGACTGGTGCTTGGCAGGGACGCCGCCCCGCTTACATCCGGCGCCAGGCCAGTAAACAAACCTCCGCCGGCGCCCGGCTCCGGTCCTCAGCCTCACGCACACGGCGCGCACATGGAAATGGGCCGGCTGGAACCGCGACAGAGGGGCCCGCCAACTTCAGTAGAAGGTGCTGTGTTAGAGGGTAGAGTTGGAGAAGGTCGTTTCGCTGCAGGAGGTAGTATATAGTGTTACATCGAACTAAATCGCGGCGGGGTTTGGCTGCTGGAGTGGGAATCGGCACGCAGCAACGTGTGCGTGCCGTATCGCGGGCTCGAGCCTTCTTAGAGACAGGACTAGGCACCCTGCCCCAGCTCAAGCCTACTGCATTCCCCTTCCCCTCTGACGCGACATCAGCAATTGGAGCGTCGTCTACACTTATCGATTAAATGTGAAAAAAACTGTCCCAAACATTTATCAAGGAAAACACGATACATGTGTAAGTATCACGGCACGCTGCGGCCCAGACCTAAAAATAATCTGAACTTGGGTGTATTTCCGGCAAAAAAAAGAACAAAATGAACTGAAGATAACCTGCCAGTGAGCTAGCATGCATGCATTCAATGCAGCTATTAACTTAGTAGGCAAATCAGGCACTTAACTGCAATAACGGCCACAATGTGACCTGTATCGGAGTATTCAGTGTCGGTGCCTGGGGAATGTTAAATGGTTCCGAAAGAAAGCCTGCTTTCTATCCAGACACCAAAACCTTCATTTAATTCAATGATGGTGCCCACAGCCTGCTAACGTGCAGCTCCGTTAGACCCGTGCGTGTCTCGGGTGTGCGCCGCCCCAGTTTTTGCGCTGTCTCCTTCCATCCCGAATACGGCTCGGCAGCGGAGCGGTAGCTGGGAATGGACGCCCGCCGTCCACCGCTGACGAACAAGACCACACAGGGAGCACGCACGCGACCGGCCACTTCCCACCATTACCCGCTGCCGCGGCTGGGCCGGCGGCCCGGAGTCGCGCTGATCGTCCGCTGCCCCGGGGCGGTGCAGACATCCCCCCGGGGATGACCAGCCCCGGCGGCAGTGTTCCGTGTCGGGAGGTTCCCACGCGGAGCGGCGCCGTGGCAGCAGCATCGGCGTGGGAGACGAGGCCCGGGGACAAATCAGATGGCCGCCGGGGACAGAGTGCGGTCCGCGGGCTATTGAGCGATCGATCTTCGGCGGCGACTTCTGAGGAAGGCACTGGGATGGCTCATTGATTGGCCGTGAACAATTGGACGGTGCGCAAAAAGTAATCTATCTGCGTTATGGTTGTGAGTTTTATCAATGGTAAATGACGTGTCACAGCGGTTTCATCATTGTTCTGTCGATTATCGGACAAAATGAATGCTATATACTAGAGGACTGCAGTCGGAATATGCATGTACCGAACCTTGTATCCTGTGCGCACTCCCAACTGAGCTCGGGGTGAATGACCTTCATGTTTAGCTATGCCCTCGCCGGCGTGTACATGCATTACCCTCCCCAGAATAGACCCTAACGGCACTTGACATCAGCGCAATACAGACCGGGCCGAGTGCCCAGCATCGCTACGTCTCTGTCCGCGCACAGATGCTCCCCGCCCTCCAGAACACCTGCTCTTTTCATTGCAGTAGCCGGGACTACGCATCTGGCAGCTGAGCTTATGAGTCCCTGTTCTCCGCCGAATTCGGACCTCGCGACACTAATGGCGACATTTCCCGGCTGGCGGCACAGCAGGACTTGCGATTCGCATTAGTCTCACCGCGCTCCGACACAATCGCGTTGAATTTTACGGCACGTGGTCTCGTGAGCCAGCTCCAGCAGCTGGTGACTTCTGAATGGCCGGCTGCCGCTTCCCTGAGGACTGACGCTGGAGCACAATCAGAGCTATTTTGACGGCCAGAGTGGCCGCGCTTGCTGGAACAGCTGGAGTGGGACGATGCGCAGCCGGCGGAGAAAACAAGAGGCCGGGCTCGGCGGCGGCATTCGGGGGCGTCAGCGTCCACTGTGATACCAATTGGCTTTGGACCTGTATTGTGACACTTGACAGCACCTGTGAAGAGCGGAGGGGGTCCACCGCCCTCCCTGTCCACCAGAGGATAGGTACTCTTCCCAGCTAAAGGTAATGTCGGGCTGGTTTTGGCGAATATGGGCGGCAGTGTAAGGCTTTTTTTGCATTAAAGGCACATGAAAAATGATATCAATATGATATAATTGTATCGGCTATCACAGCAACGCAATCAACGCAACGCAATCAAACTATCCTTCAAGTTAGTTGATTGGTTTAAAAAAACCTCATCATGGTTACGTGCCATACTTACGTGCTGAGGGCAGTACTGTTGCACACCTTTATCTAGCCGGGGCCATGTCAAGTTCGTTGGCGCCATTATTACATCAGTGCCAGGCCCAATAATTTTAAGAAGCTGATTTTCTAGTCTGTTCATAACAAGAAAATTACACTATATGCAGGTCACTATATAAATTACACTATACGCATCTTTCCATTGCTCATTGCACGTAAATGGCAATTGTAGATATGCAGCCCTATATATAAGGCAGCCTAACATAACAACCAAGTGAAAACAGAGTGTCATTTCATTCTAGCACAATTCCAGTGGGTCTTAGAAGCGATCGTTTCTGTGAAATTCACCGCGAAAGGACGCACCAGCACCGTCTCCACCCACGTAATGGATCCCATTGAGAGTGCCACTCCCTTTGGATGAAAACGTCCCACCACCTGTGTGACAGGCGTGTCTACCCATCTCACCGCACCCATGAACCAAACAATATCAAGATCACCTACTTTTGGACGCTGTTCGGAGAGGCATGGCCTTGTGTTAGGTCTGACAGGGAACGCTACAGACATTCCCTCGGGTTTGAGACGAAAGTGACGCGCCAGGAAGAGGCGCTGGTTGGAAGGTGCACCATCCATCAGGCGGCCCCCGCCGCGAGTGTTGACACGCTTTGGTAGCCCGTTCCATCACGATCTGGAGGTCCTGTGGCGGCGGCGGCCAACCAGAGGCGATGCAACGCTGACCCCATCGCCAGGGAGGCTCACGCAAGTCGCCTCAGAGGCGACATGTGCACCCATACACGCATCACACAGCAACCGAGTCATTAACATTTCCCGGGTTCTTCTATGCGGTCGTTTCCATCAGAAACAGTGAAATGACGCCGTTGTATTTGTTGACCGGGATGCCTCAGGCCTGCTGTTCACCTCTGGCGAGGTTTTCACTCTCCATGAGCGAGGCGAGGTCGGCTGGGCTTCTGCATCTCTCTCCTGAGGGAGACACGGAGGGTCAGTTGTGTCATGACTGATGACAGCTCGCGCAGAGTGAGGGGTCTGCATGATTTGATAACCGCTGATGTACGTTCGTCTGTGATCGTATGCAAATTAAACACGAGCCGGCATGAATCCACTTCCCAAACTAAGCAGAGGTAAAGGTGAGAGTTGATGAAGGTGCCTAGATGTGTGTGGAAACGGATGCTGTGCTGCTCGGCTTCTTGTTCACAAAAAAATACTCGACAAGATCAAGTTGTTCCCACCAGTTATTTATTGTCCAAATTTTAACTCTGTACCGAACACGTATATAACTTTGTATAAGGTTGGATCATGGGCACCGAAAGTGGTGGACACGTGTCCCTTCTGTTGACAAACCAGGGGGACGTCCTCCCCAAAATTTTTGGGCCAATGGTCATTAATGCTGTCAGGTACCGAATATGCTCAAAATTAGCCTGCCCCTGTTAGCACCAGCCCGCGGCCGTCCCCCTGCGAAAATTCCGTGGCGGCGCCCCTGGGATGGATCAACTGCTTCTGATACTAACTTCTGAGTAGGATTATATTTTAGCCAACCGGGTGCAAGTATCTTGGCATGCAAAATTATGAATATACTGCTGGGACACACAAAAGCAAGGATGAATTCGGCTAATTGTCTTTTGGGTAAACTGCCTAGTTTTTACCTTTGCAAGCAATGTGTTTTTTAATAAAAAGAAACGCCTTTGGCGCTTCGTCACATGAGGCAACTGCAAAGCTCAATCTCAACTAATATTTTGGGGAAAAGATGCAACGCGAGGCGCAAAATAGGTATGCACTAATACAAATGTTTGAGACGTTTTGTCCCTAAATAAATTACAAGACAGGCTGCATAACAACCACAAAAATATATCGTTAGGTATCCAACATTAACCTCCCGCCACGTCTTGCCTCCACATATAACGCGATGAGGCTAGGAAACGGCAGCAGCCTCGCCACCCTCCATCCTCTTGGCATTGCAGCTGAGGCTGCAGCTTCGGGGCCACTTCAGCTGACGGTGCCTGCAAGGGCGAACACCAGTAGCTTACTGAGACTCTCACGTAACCAACCTCCACTTCTTGTCCAGGGACTCGGTTGCGTTTTTGCTTACTGATGGCCGAAATATTCTCGATGCATGTTAAAAAGAAAGATGGAAACATTCACACTATATTGTACCTACTGTATTTTATTTATAATTGAACATGAAACAGTTGTATGAGCTTGTCATTTTGTATTAATGGCGAATAAAATCAGGGCTGAGGGGCTCTAGCCTCCCTCTCAGAAATTTCTGAGTCTCATAGTAATCACATAGAGGTGGTTATGGTAAGATTGAACCCCCTAGCCCTCCCCCGAAACGAGATTCTGGATCCGCCAGTGTTTGTATTGACAGTGATGCGGCACAGCAGCGCTTAAAAATGCTGGAAAATGGAAAAAATCATCAAGGCACTCATGGCATCCAGTCTTTATCAGTTGACTAAGGAATTGCATGGACAGTCAGTGAAATGGTAGTTTGGAAATTTCCAGAGAGCCATAAGGTTTTTTTTGCTTGATGTGTGTACTGCATACCAAATTGTGACCATTTAATACATATCATGGGTCGCTCAAAATTTTTTCGGTCTCTCTCCTCGCAAATGAGGTCATCTGTCCCGGAATGTTTGGTGCTGGGGTCTCCGTAATCGTTTGTCAACTGCCTATCCTCTGACGCATGCATAGGCGGATCCAGGGAAAGGGAAAGTGGGGGTACTTGCCCTTCCCCTCGGTGCCCCCTGAAATGGACATGTGCCGCCCTCTGAAAGCTCTATGGAATTCCCCCACCCCCCTGAAACGACGCTTCTCACCCCTTCTCTACGGATGAGAATGTCGGAGCCCCGCGATAAGATTAGGTCGCCCCTGGTGGTCTTGCTGTCCAAAAGTGGTGCCTCCGACTATGCGCCTCGCCTCCCCCCGATCAGAAATCCAGGATCCGCCTATGGATGCATGGTGTTCGGTATGTAATGGCTGCTTAATATCAAACAGTGTCAGTCTTTCTGGTGGTATATACGGGTCACTGATCGGGGCCCAGGAAGTAAAAGTACTACAAAATGTAATCTCCAAACCGCAAAACACAGGAATCGATTTTTACTTCACCCGTTGTCTTAACTAAAACTTGCGAATCAGACGGGAGACAGTGGCAGCCAAGCTATATGAAGCACTTATGCTTCAAATAACATGTTTTCTGTTAGCTTTCTAAATGTTGAAATAAGTTGCAGCTAATTCGTATCAAAGTTAGCTTTCCTATTTTAATAACAATATATCTAGTACATACTTATCCCACAGTCACTGACATATTTTTGCTGCTAATGAAAAACAAAGCACACCAAAACTTACCGACACAGCATAAAAGGTCACAACTTGTTACTATGAACCTAAAGCCGCAGTTGCACTCACAACTGCCACCAGCCTTCACACACCACTTATAACAAGTACTCTGTAAAGCGTAGGAGTGGGCCGAGACACAGGGAGCCACGCATTGCCATCAATTATCCGCCGTGTCGACGCGTCCCGCCCAGTTTTACTACCGCCGCGAAGGGGGCCCAGCTGTTTTGCACAGTGGCGTCGTTTCCGACACCGCGCCAACAGTCCCCTGCTGAGGAGGTGAGGTCATTCGCTGCAAGAGGTGCACAGGGGCGGCTGCCCGCGCAGATCAGCTCCGCCTGTATCACGTCATCGCCCACCGCCGTCCCCTCCTGCAGCTGCATATATGAGCTTGTTGCGTTGAATAGCTTTGTTGAACTCCTGCATTGAGCAAGCTACGGTAAATAAAGTGCCCCTGGTTGGACAATTTGTGGCATTCTGTGAATACTGGCATCGTGGTCCGAGCCTCTGCTGGTTATACAGTATGCTTATACAGATGCTTGTCCGATTCAGTGCACTTAGCATGCATTCTAAAATAGGCATGTGCATGCTTGAAGCGTCCTTAATTACAACACCTGAGCACGCCTCTGGAGTCCTCGTAACATGTGATATAGGGCTGGGAGTATGGTGTGCTTATTTTTGTTCCTTCTGGCTGCCTTGTAAACAGTCTATTCACTTTGAAAGAGTACATCACAATTCCATTAGAAACCCCAGTTTTGAGTTGCTAGAATCGCCTCTGTGAAAAACATTATTCGAAAATATAAATGAACTATCGCCTGCAATCTTATTCATTATATTCAAACATTCCAATAGCTTTCAATATTGTATATGTTCGTTCGGACTTACTCCACAAAGAGTTTTTGGGATCGGAGCTTTCCATTTGTCTTACAGAGCTTCGTCAGTGAATCGAAATATTTAGCTATAATATATAGCTACTATTCCGATTCGCTGACGAAGCTCTGTTATACGGATCGAAAGCTCCGACCCCAAAAACTCTTTGTGGAGTAAGTCCGAACGAACATATACGACATCCGAAATCCACACAATGACTTTTCAAGAACTCTCAATATTGTTACAGACGGCTTTGCTGGACGGGGGAGAACCGTGCACGATAATGCTCTGTTTGCGAATAGATCCTCCCTAAATGCCGAGCCATAACTCCGTCCCTGATGAAGACACAATCTAAAAACAATGAAGGTATCTGCCCAATGCAGTCTTAAGACAAGTCAGGAGTTCTAAAGGCCTATCACGAACAGTTTCGGGGATATCACGGAAAAACATAAGGAGAGGACAGAATTCGACTCCCGTGACAGGAATTGGGTTAAAATACCACTATCTCGTGACGAAAATATTCTGCAACAAAAACAACAGCATTCTCTCTTGCTAACAACAAAAGAAGACGGGTGCAATACGACTCCGTGGGTGTGCTCTGAGGCTCACGCAATTCAGTTGCAACAGCAGTAGCACGATCGCACCTTCTCAGCATGGGTGGAGCCCGATCTTGACCATCTGCCACGGGCAGCAACAATGGAGTCACCGTCTGCCCCAACGGCACCCCGCTGCGATCCATCTCCAGTGCAGACGATACCTCACTCTCACGTCAGAGCGGCAGAGTGGAAAACGCGTCCTCCCCCGCAGCAGATGTGAAGGTGCTAGGGCGGAGACAGGCCTTTCGAAAACAGGCGCATTCCTATCGAGCAAATTAGCCGTGTTTTTCGGATGACACACTAGGACGCGTTTCACGCCGCTTGAATACGGCGCGCGTGCTGCGGCGCGAGCAGCTGCTCTTCGCGTGAGACCAAACAGCCGAGACCACAGCAGGTAGCACCAGGTGCTCCGCTAAACGCCTTATGTGCGCTCGCGCCGGGCGAACCAGGCGGCCGCCCTGATCCATTTTTGAGCCACCCCTGCTTGGTGCAGTGGGACCGTTTCGGTGTGGCGGGTTGTAACTGAGTACATTCCAGCACCGGCAGTCAACCGCGGACTCGCAGAGGCGGCATTGTCAGACCTCAGCAGGCCCGGCGTCGGCAAATTGGCCATTGTTTGGCAGCGTGACGCCCTGTCCAACGAAAGGGTGGAAAGCTGACAGTTTGACCACCGGGCGAGACCTCCAACCATCCCTCCCGCCCCCACGCGCCCTCCGCGCCATAGTCGTTACACATATGCACATCGAGAGCGGAGGAGGGTGTACTTCACGCCCCCCCTCCATATTTCCAGTGAGGAAATTCTCTATAAGGAGAATCCACTTAAAATTTCTCCTCCAGGTGGGAGTCTGTCATTAAGGAAAAAAATGCTGGTAACGATGCAAACGGAAACAAGCGTGCCCTCGCGCAAGTGTGTCTCTTGCTTCTATCAGCTCTGAGTAAGCTTGGCTCTTTTGAATTTTGGTGCCTTTGGACTTCCCTCCGGAGAGGCCTGGCTCCACTCCGGACGTTTTCCCGCGGACAATCGATGAAGCCGCGGACAATGTATGGCCACAGTAGTCACGTGACAGCCCAATCTGCACCCAGCCGTAACATGTCAAGTGTTCCAGTGTTGAAAGGCATTTCGAAGTTAGGGACATTAAGATAAAACAGCATTTTCCGTACCTCAAGCTATGGATTAAGGCGCAACACACATACCATGTCTCCGCACATTTACAGACTGGTAATTGTAAGGTGGACCCACGGAGACGGATCGTAGATTTCCCCTTTCACTCTTTTCACACGAAATCTTGAGATAAAGGCCTTCCTCTCAAATGAAAAGCTGTTTTATCTGAGTTGTGTAACAAACTTAACTCTTTGTCTGAAAATTGGTTGGCTGGGGGATAGTTCTGTACCCGGTTCGGGGTGAAGGCCATACGTTTCAATCCATCCAGCTAGCTGTTTTGCCCGAGAGCAAAGCTCGAGCTCTCGAGACCCTGCTCCGGCTGTCCACTGGCTTGCCTACGCCCCATCGCGCATGATAAATTAATCCAACGGCCGGATCCAACATTCCTGCGAGATCAGCCACCATTAAAGGCGACAGGAAAATTGTATTGTCTTGAACCCCGCGGGGAGGTACCATGGCACGGCCGTTAAGGTTATCTTAATGATCCCTATGCCTATATGCCTGTAAGCATTTGTGAATTGAACCCAGAAGTCAAGCGCGGTCTGTTTAAAGAGGGTATTTTGAGCGACATATGTGAGAACGTTGGGAGAGGGGAGGTAATGTTCTCCCCTAATCCTAGTGCCTTGGAAATGGCTGCCCCACAAACCCTCCTCCACCTCTCGTACCTTTTCCTTCCTTCCTGGTCTGCATTAATTGATATGCACGAGATAATTATCTTAAGTAAGAATGAAGAGCGACTTGAAGGTCGCTCTCCTTGAAGGACATTACGATTTAATGGATATGGTCAATTAAGCTTTGCTGAATAATACCCATAAAAAGGAACACCGATATTGGGTTACTTGCCGAAACACCTGCAGAGTTTTTCATAGACTCTCCCTCTTCACATCATAAAATGACTAAGCCGGAGCTAACGACGTCTACTTAGGATCAGTGAGGCACACATTCCACAGTATGTGGTGCAGATTTCAACAGCATGCAGCCTGACACACACTGAGCTTTCTGTATTGAACTGTTCTTGTTTCGAAGTCTTCGGACGATTCATTGGTTTGTACCCAAAAATATGTAAAAAAACCTTGGGATTCAGTTTCTGGTGCAGTAGACTTTCGTCAAGTCTTAGCGCCCCCTGAAATGTCATCGGTGTCCTCGGGGTCATCGTTTCTTCCTCAACTTCCGCCCCCTTCAGGCTGTGAGTATCGGCGCCCTGGCGAGAAAATTTACTCCCCCTTATAACAGGGCATTTTTTAAGAAAAACTCAGTGGGGACATTCCTTTTGCAGACCATTATAGTGTTTTTAAGGGATCAATACCCAATTTTGAAGGGTTTTAATAAAACCTAGACGCATTAGTGTTAATAAAATGTTTCTCAATTTTTGTGTTATTCCATGTTATTCCGGTCTATAGATGCTGCCCAGGGCTGCCAATTTTTTTCGGCGGAAAGGGCCAAACCGAATTAGAAAAGGGCCAAAGAGGGGCAAAATTTAATTTTCACTAAAATAGCCAAATAAATACCGCAAAAGCCAGATTTGAGGCTACAACAACCCCTAGCGGCAGTCATAAGCTCACAGAAAAAGCGACTTGTATCACTGTTTAAAAATGATTGTCGAAAATTTGATATTGACTTGACGCAATAGTTTTTTAGCCCACTACCCATTTAATACTAAGCCAGGGGTACTCTTCCAAACCTGCACAAATCATCAGATGATTTTATCCTCTTAAGCAGATCATTTGTTGGCATTACTAATCATCCTGGCCGCACAACTCCCCGCTAACTTTTAATTTTTTCTATTTTTCCAACTATGCATTTTTTCTCTTGAACAGTGGCGGATCTAGGATTTTGGTAAGTGGGGGAGAGCGGAGCCTCAGAGGCGCACTTTGCCATCAAATTTTCACCCAAAAGGCGCCTTTTAGTTTAGTTTAGTTTATTGTCCAATTATCAACGGACATGAACCATCCCAATGACAGATGAAGTCATGATGATAAAACAGTCGTGTCAAATATCAATGTCAGTGGATACAACATAAAAGAATAAAAAAAGTAAAACGGATACAAAATGTCTGCTGAATCGCAGTTAGCCACATAAAGGATCACGCGTGTTCGAAATTGAGCAGCTGTAGTGTTCCACACATCAACATCTCTGCACTTGTCTAAGAACATATTGCAGATCCTCAGCAATCTACAAACAAACCCGACATAACAGTGCTATCTCTCGCGTGGGGCACATGAAAGAGAATCCTGTTACGCAGGGCTCGGGAAGGAGCTGCTAGACGAAAGCATTCTAACAGAAAATACGCGTCAATTTTGTGGTCATGAAGATTCCGTAGGAACAAAAGATCATGTTGCATCCTCCATCCAGCTTATGAAGTTAGGTCAAAATGCTGAAGGAGGTCTTTGAATTCAAAATAAATGTTGTTAATGCGGCGGTGTCCGCAAATCCAGATAAGAAACTTTTGTTGGATTTTTTCTATTCGTTTTAGATGAGTCTGTGCAGCTCCTCCGCAAGTCACACAGTCATATTCTAGGATAGAACGAACGTGTGCACAGTAAACGGCAATAACCCGTTTTGTATCGAGGTGATGGAAAGAAGCGTCAATTTTGTATAAGAAAAGACGCGCCTATAGTATCGTATCCTTTGCGTCCGGTTTTCGGCGGTCATCATTTTTGTCCGTCGTGCAGATGTGCAGAAAGTATGCTGGCTGTCACAAACTCGATGCGACGTATGCCTCCTCTGTCACACAAAGCTGGAAATTATAATTGTATACTTGAATACTATTTCCAATATGCTGAATGTCCTCCACCTGTCTCTTACTTTTTGCAGCAGACAAGGTTCAAGCACCAAACCATTATAGCATGAAAGTAGTAAACTTTGTTTTCATTTTTAGATCATGTTTTTGTTTTTGGAAGGAAAATTTACAATTATGGGTCATTGTTTCCAGTATTGGGATCATAACTATTATTGGCAACTCTGACCGCAGTTTCCCTCAATGACATGTGTTTCCCGTTTTGAAGTTTCCATTTTTGGAAGGAGTGTTTCCAATTGTGGTCCATTTCACCATGATTAAATGTAGCAATTATCATGAAAATAATTGTTATTGGGAACATATATATTAATGGGAACGTACACACAATTGGGAAACCTAATCACAGCTCCGCCCCCACTAAACTTCTATCTCACATATCAACAAAATGGACAAAAATGTCAATGTTAACATAGGATTTGGATCTACCTAAAAATTTTTGGTAAAGTGTACCATAGGTAGCATTTTTATAAACATATCAAATGCTTAAAATTTGCCTCCCATCCACGATTATCACTTGCCTGGTCATTTTTTCTTGCAGTAAAAACTCTGAGGCAACTAGCCTGCATAGATGTAAAATTATGTCTATTGGCCTAACAGGTACAGAGGTATTGGAATTCACATACCAAAGAAAGATCCACTGTGGTCAAAATCCTGCTTTAACTCCATGCAGTTCAGGTCCTGTGCGTTGCTTACTACCACTGGTAGTAAGCAACACACCCTCAACCAGCGTTTTTCGAAGTCTCTTTCTTTCTGAGATTTGCTGTGATTTTCTGAATGAGAAGGTCTACTAGGCCCCCTCCAGTGTGTTAGTGCCACTGCCAGGCCCCGCTCCAGTGTGGGTGTTAACACTTTGTGGAGGACTACATTGGCACACATTTCCTATCTGTACAATATTGAAATGATAATTTGATCATGAAATATCACCTGAAACACTGTTGTCGCTAGCCTGTTGCTGGCGCCAACTCTCCCAACTTCCTCCAGCTCCAAATCGATACCGATCTAGGGCACAAGCAAGCCAAGGAATGAAAAACCAAGTTTGATATGTGAAAGTGCGTCAGTCTTACAGTAGCCTACATTCATCTTGGATTAGCCATGGGCAGCAATATTTATTCTAGCTAGTTTTAGCCTGCACTTATCTCAGATATAGCAAATAAATATGCCCCCAAAAAATGCGACTTCCCACCTGTTTGAATTTTGTGGCAGGCTCTACATCTCATAAACATTTCTCGAACTTGTATTGTCGCTGTTGCGCAGCTTAAGTAGAATTGCTGCCCAGCTATGTTTATTTTTTCACTCATTTAGTACATTTCTTAGTAGCTTTTAGGCGTACTTAATACTAAATTCGAAGAAATAGGGGCCAATAAATCGAAGAGACTCAAACTATAGATATGATTTAACCTGAAAAAATGGGCAGAGAAGTACTTGATAAAGTATCTGCGTTATCGTTAAGGCCTTAAATATGCCCTCAATCGTGCATTTCTCGAAAAAATTGACTGTCACATTTCCGGTATCTAGGCGACAACTTTCTGGCAACTACTAACAATCGGCACCATTGGGCTGCATGTTAAAATCTGGCAACTGTGACAGCGGTTTCCGGGTTTTCTGCAGCGGGGTCCCTCGTTTTAGTAGAAACTGAAAACAGTACCAATATTGTATCATTAATGGTAAGCTGTGTAATTGAAGAATAGAGCTGCTAAATTAAAATATTCGCTACACGCTTGCTTCTGTATTTCGAAAATATGTGGTTTGATTTGGAACCATATAGTCAGGATCGCTGTTTTGTCACAATTATGCACCTCAATTTTCCTAAATGTGTCACAAACTCCAGTAGCTGAGTTGGCAAGTTTCTGCACCTCTGCCGTCGTGTTTTTAACAAAGTTCTGTCCCTCCCTCCCACCACCAGACCAGTTTTCTGCTGCTCTGCTGCTTTTTCGGTGTCAGAATATCGTATTGCAGAGCGGAAGAGGTCAAAATAAGCCATATTTACACAAAGGATAAGCCAGAAATATCTTAAGTGCCAGCAGCTAGAAAAAATGGGCAAAAAGACCAGATTCCAAGAAGGGCCAACTGAAAAAATTGCAGGGCCAAATACGACAAAAAAGGCCAAATTCCAGGTATTTGGCCACGAAATGGCCTGCCTGGCAGCCCTGACGCTGCTGCAATGTATTCCAAATGAAAAGGTGATTTTCTTATTTTTCTTTATGAGTGTGGCAAGATAAGTAACTTCCTAACTATCGAACACAAGTGGTTTATAGGCTAAATCGAGACAATTTTTTATATACATACCTTCTATGATGTGTGGCTATTGCTGTCAAAATCATCTAGGGAATATACTACAAAAAACAGTTAATAATTGTTTAGGCTTATCGACGCACTAACTGTCAGGGTCATATGGTGTCGCCAGGTCTTTCCTTGTTGGAAGGGTTTCTCGGGAGGTAGTTTTGTTATTCTAATGAAGGGCTGGAGCTGAATGTATAATCTCTCCCAATTTTCAACATCAACGAATGTATGAGAAAGGCCAGCTAACAACTTATCGACTTTGCAGAAAAATTGATGCAGCGGTCTCACTATAAATTTCACGTATGCTACAAGCGTCGGAAAAGCGAGACCGAGGGGCTTGCCCCCCCGTCCCCCCCACCCACTTCTGGACCAGAAATGTCTTGACATCAGTCAGAATGGGAGAAAACCGGAAATTTGTATAACCAGCCGCTGCGGAAGGCAACGAGGACCCCAAATTCGAACAGTTTTTGGTACTAACGTGGAAAGTTTGTTGCCAGCATCAGGTTAAAGTTTGACTGGTCCCCTCACTTTTATGTTTGAAGTTTCTTTGAAGTTTGAAGTCACTTTTATGTATGAAGTTTGGCTGGCCGCTGACGTTTATGTATGCTACCACCACAATCATAAATAAAAGGCTAAGCACTTCATATCGCCACACCAGCAACCAGTCTTACGCGCTTTGACTACACCTTGTCCCGTCTAATCCACAAACGATCTCACAACTGACCTCGTGTGAAATGAGAGCATCATACGATCTCACGATACTGGCTGGGGTGTGAGCTTCCGGCCGGATAGAACATGATCTTTGATTGGTTGTAGGCCAGCGTTCATCTCCAGCGTTGTGATTAGTTGATGCTGATTATATGATGGATTTCACCTAACTATGCGCTTTGTTTCGTCTTCGCACGATGGAGGAGACAGCTACGAATGAAATTTTTTTTTACACAAATTTGGTGGATTGCCAATTTGGCACCAGCAATAAACCTAAATTATTATAGGGTGGTGTTACTGTTCTGTCTTATTTTCTTTGGGTGAGTTTGCATTTGTTGAAGTTTAAGTTATCTCTTGTCTATTTCACTGGGGGGCCAATTTCCGGTCACTGGGGGGCATTTCGGCCAACTGGGGGCGGGGGGCAAATTGCCCCTAGTTAAGAAAATGGCCTGCCTTATAGGTCACGCCGCCCAAAGTGACGCTGCTCTGATTTAAACCTCTGGAAAGTAAATGCCTGTTAAACATTTTGACAAGGAAAATTAATGTGAGGAGGAATCAAAACATATCATGAGTGCCCAAATTTGTCCTTCATTGTCTGCATACACCTACATATAGGTTATCGATTTCAAATGGCACTCCTGAACTGGTTGTCGTTATTCCGGCGATGAACTCCCGGTGGGTCACGTGTTCAAACACGTTTGAAATGTCTACCAACAGCCAAAGATAGCAGCTGTGAAAATCAACTGCATTCAATCACAGATATGAAGATAGACTGGGAGAGGGGTGAGGAATGCTGTGCCACTCTAATATTACAAATCCTGTAGCAACGACCCAATAGCGTTGACTGGAAAGGGAAGACTTTAAACTACACCTTGGCCCTCCGATGTCCTGTACGTTTCTACGCCTAAGCATTCAATCATGGTGTGATTGTAAATAGGCCAGCTAACAAAATAATGCTTATTTAGGAATTATGAAACGGTATCAGGTAGCTGCTTGCTGAAATTATATAAAGTGTGACAGGTTGAATGAACCAGTTCTACTCGTATTGACGTTTGCAGCCTTGTGCTCCGGCATATGTCTTGCTGGTTTTGAGAAAAAACAGGGACATTAGCTTTTGATCCTTGTATAGGCGGGCTGGCGAATACCAGCTCTGCCGCTAACAAGGCTGGCATCTGAAGCTAATAAGCAATAAACCACCAGGAAGCCCGCAGCGGTCTGCTTGTATTAGGGCAGGCGTTGTACATAACGGAGGGCGCGTGGCGCTCCACGTGATGCCGCGTGTGCGTATTTTGATCCACTGTCGGCTCCGGAAGGTAGGACAGGTGCGCCTGCATCTGAGAGGGGAGACAAAAGAGCTCAAATATGCTGATTTTTTACTAACGAATCGGTGAGGCAAAATGCAGTGAATGATGCTTCATTTTAAATGTAAGCGATTATTTGCAGCCACCAACAAACGCTGTGGGACCAGGTAGAAACACATTTAAGCGACCTGTCAATGATACCTTACCCACAATATTATTTACGCCAAAGTTATATCTGAAGGGTTGTGCAATAATCTACTATGAAAATTACCCAAGTGCGAGCATAATCTAGCACTAATAAATATAATAACAGACCTTGAAGAGGCCGGCTCATACCCAACGAAATAAGAATGTGAACCCGCTGGGCACAAGTTAGGCACGAGAGGCAGGTATGCACTGGCGGGTGCAGGGGGGGGGCAAGGCGCCTTTTCCCCAAATGGCGAAATTTTGGCAAATTTTCTTTAAAAGCTTTTACGATTTGTTCATAATTTTGCCGCGGTGCCCCCCCCAAAAGACGCTACTGCGTCTGCCAGAGTAGGTATGCAGGTACAAATGTTCACATTTAAGATATTAGTTCGACAGGGAGTGATGGGCTGTTCTGGTGGTCTTTTAAGTATTCTACTTTGTCTTTTGAATTGCGCACACTCCAAGTTCATGTCGCAGGCGGTAAGGTGCAGAATAAGTATTTGAATATGAGTGGGGTGGGGGGAGGGGGCTGGCCCAGCCACCTGTCATCTTAAGTTGCATTTTTCAGACACATTTGGAAAATATTTCGACCAAAAAGTGCGGAAGATAATAAAACGCTCACATTAAATGTTTCAGTGGGAAAGTATCAAAAGTTCAGATTCACTGGCCGCATAGCATACTTTTACAGTGGTGATGCTCTTGAGGTACACCGCTCTGCAAAGTCAGTCTCACTAATCTGAAAGCAGGTCCACACAGCTGCACTGTGCCGATACTCTGTCCCATCAGCAACACCTTCCATACAAGTGTGCCTTGATTCGTCACAAATGTACAAGCTGATCCAAAACATAAGGCGCAGTCCATCAACATCCCGAATTTTTCAAAACGCGCATTGCCTTCGCTAAGAGACCGGGATTCGGGCTATGTCTCCCTGTCATGCCCAGTTCATTCAGACCGTAAATCACAGCTTTGATGAAGCATAATGGACAGTTGTGAGGAACTGATCCATCAGTTAATGGCTCTACCGTGCCACGCCCACCATTCCCAGCCTCCATCCAATCAAGCACCGGAGCCGCTGTCACCTCCTGTAGAACGCTTCTATTAGAACGTAAGATGGACTGACACGTGTAAAAGTGATGTAATAGTCCATGCATGCAAAACACATTTACGCTCGTGAATGCACACTTATCGTACAGACATAATTTAGTAGGCACTCATCACGCGTCCTCTATTGCCATCATACAGTCTTCACCAGGCGCAATTTTATAATGTGCAATACATTGTTTTTAGATGGAGCCGGCTTAGACGTAGACGTATATCTTAGACATAGACCTTAGACGTAGCCGTCAGTGATGTTCGCCCAAAATGCATGCAAATATAGGTAGAAAGTTTCTTCAGGTCACTCGCAAAACTGATAGACATCTCTGCCTGTACAATTATTCAACAAAAATTTTCCAGACATTGACGGACGGTTATATCGTTCATTTTCTAACATGACAGCATCAGGGAGTGATAAGGATCGTATTCCCCGATATCGGCGCACCTCTAACGCAGTGACGCAGATGTCAGCGCACTGGCCGCTAGTTAATGCAGGATCAGAGATAATCAATACTACCCAATAACCTGCCCCATATCTCATCAGATTGGGACAGATTATTGATTGGTTCCTATTATTGAAGGATCATTCAATAGAGCTTCTGTTATCATCTGACGATGAGTGACGCAATATTCTAGTCCAAGCGTAATGCTATTAATACAAAGTCGGATCGCTCTTCATCACAGCTCTCTTCTCTTTCCAAAATTATTTTCAGTCATCAAAACTTCTAGCTGTTGATAAAACTTCAGACCGGTGAAAACAGCCTATCCGTTTTAAACCAGCGGCGAGGTGAAATACCGATGCATTTCAAGACCGGAAATCCGGCCGGATTCCCTCCATTTCTGGTCCGCTCATTTCCCGCCGCGGGGCGGAGGACGTCAGCTGCGGTGGGGCACCGCACGCGACGACGACAACAATAGTCGCCGACGGCGGACCATCCGGACGACGCGACATTGTTCTCAAGACAGCGCGGCGCGACGTTAACGAACTCGAGATGAGCTGCTGTTTTATAGCGCGTATCCACAGCAATCCGTGGCGAGACGTCAGAGCGGTTTCATATCCGCTCGGCGCCAGCTGGTGACGGAGATCAAGGTACACAATCTGCATGCCGAAACAGGATGGCGGAGCCTCCAAAACGGTGTTTGTATGGGATGGCTGCTAGGACACGCATTATTAATTTTCTCATTAGACTCTGAGCTGTGCAAAATGAGACAACAGATGAGTTCTGGTGTGATATGTGTCCGGGACGATGGACCCCTCTTGTCTGCACCAGACTGCTGTTCATAAAATGTTATTTGGCTCATCTCCTCGAATCCGGGATAGAGAATTGAGCGAAATTAGTATTCTAGGAGAGATCTTTATCCGAATCTTGGTGTGGCGGGTGCTTGCACAGTAATTATTGGCTGGCTTTCACATGAGCGCCAATCTCGAATACAATGGCCACGGATCATTCCTGCAATCATCGGTTACATTGATATTATGATAAATGGCTGTGCCAGAAAATATCATAAAAAAATGTGTTCAGTTTCCAATCCCAGATTCGAGCAGAAAGGACAAATACAACTTCATCGACTCATAATCATGCTCTTTGCTGCAGCACCACAAAATCTGCGAAAGTATATAATTCTGTACGGCTCTGCAAGTGCCAGGAAAGGTGATCTGAGATTACGGAGACTATACAGGTAATAGGCAGATAGAAACGTGGTCCATTGCACGCGCGCAAGCACGCTCTTCTCTTTGGTTTATCATAGGCTACCGTCTCCATCGTGCAGGAGCCTCCAATAAAACATTGAATTATTGTTAAATAGTTTTTCAAATTTTCTAAGTCTCCATCTTAAAACTTTAACTGGTTTTTTGCTGTTAAACGGGACCAAGAGAAGGATAAAACACGCTTTATATTATTATGTTCTGCTATCTCATTTACTATGGTGGTTATTGACGTTGTTTCAAGTTTAGGCACCCCAATCATGAAACAAAATTCACGCCATTTGGTTCCAGCGAAATGTAAATGATAGAAGGACCAAGTCTTCTTTGTCAATTCAAGACCTGTATTTTACCATTCATCAGAACCAAACATTCTCCTGCTAAAAACTGACATCACACTCATCAAGGATCTGCCAGAAACTCGGCCACCTCAGTGCGTCACAGAACTGTGACTCGGTGGACGTTTCCTGTTGGCTATCAAGCGGCGTGAGAAGTCCTGGTGTAAGGCCTACCATCATCGTACGCTGCACCCGGCGCTCGTCGATTGTTTCTGACGCATTCTCCTAATAGACACCCACAAACAGTGGTCAAACACACGTCGTCGGCGGCAAAACTCGGATTGTATTTCACATGTCATGTTCCACCAAAGGTGCTGCAGCGCTGCCAAGACTTGGCTGTTGCAGTTGGAAGCCGTAGATGAAGCTTTGCTGTCGTGCTGCTGAAGGGCCTGCTTACCTGACCTGTGCAGAGATTAGAAAGCTATGCACGTAATTTCGTCTTCATCTCATTATTTTGGCACCAAATTCGGTTTTGTCATATGCTGGTCATTGCTGTGAACGATGAAGATACCCTGCATATAATTTTGATTTCAGAAAATGGTGGACATTCCGCCTAACAAGCTGTTCAATTACGGAAGAAACCTAACTGCTTTCTAGGCAAAACATTCGCTTCTGTTTCATAATTAACTGGTCTCGTAGCTGTGGTTTTGACAACGCTGTTCCCTGTTGAGATATGTTGCGGTTTGACAGGGCTTCCTCGGGTTATGCGTGATGCCATAGAGTTATGCTCCAGGTGTAGAGCACTGAAATTACAGCATCACATCTCAGGTGGCTGAGATAGCTATTTCAGACAGAAGCATGCTTATATTAGGTAATACCATTCACCAAATGTTGACAGGTGTCAACAGAAAAACCGATATCTTGAAAATGAGCTATTCTTTTAAAAATCAGCCGGAGCTCGCGCTACAGTAATCAAACCTGAACAGCGAACAAGGTGCCAGCGGGGAGAGAATCTGGGAAGCTTCTGGTTCTTCCCCATCGGAAATACCGAAATATATCAACTGTGAACGGCATCAGTGTGAGGTTAACTCAGACATCTATGATCAGTTCCTACGCTAAGCACGGCGTGTGAAGGTTGTGGTGAGTTCGTTAGATTTTTCTTAGATGGCGTGTGACTTTTATGAAAAAGCGGGGCATAAGCAAGCTTTCTCCGTCAGTCTGAAATGGACCTTTGAACACTAGCTCTGATGAGCAAACAAAATTGCCCCTAAGAACACAGTTGCCAATTCATCAAAGACATGGTACTTAGTATGCAATGTACACATAGAGTACATGTGTAGCTTGATCATTCGCTCAAATACAGTTAAAGCCGACGAAGGTACACGGGCAATTCCGACGAAATGTTTATCATCCAGGTATTAGCTTTGGCTCCGTCAATCTCATGTTGTGACTGCAATTATGGACCATCTCTTATCCAACCGTTCAGCGAAGTAAACCTTCGTCTTATAAATACGGTACTACACTCTCATTTCGAACTGGACTAAGTCTGCCCCATCAAATAATAAAAAGTCTGCAATATTCATATCCGTGTGAGGCAAGAGTTACTTTATCGGGTAAAGGCTCTAAAAATGAAAAATTTTCCCTCAAATATAACCTAAATGTTTTTAAGTCGACCGAAAGGTGCACATATTAACCCGCGCCCCACCGGGGGTCCGGCGCCACCTTCGCCCCACCGGGGGGGCCATCGATGGCCCCCCTCTAACTCCGAAAATATGGGCGTTAGCGCAAATCTGCAAAGTGCAATAGAAAGCTCGCGTGAATTCAGTAAGAAATTACTTCGCATGTTTTAGTGCTCAGGTCAATGGTTTGACCTCCAGAGGCCAAATTAGGTCAAGATCGGCTATTTTCACTCAAATATGCAATGATTAAGCCAACTGGGCATAACTCTTATGTCATTAGAGCTATTGAGGCCTGGTAAAGTACATTTGATAGCAAATTGCCAGTACTTTTTCAGCTATGTGGAACGTAAAGACCTCCCGCCAGTGGTTTGACCGCCAGAGGTCACCTCGTGACCTAATATGACCTGAGGTCACGAAAGGTCAAAAAGTGACCTTGCCGTATATCAAATGAAAGCCAGTGACAAGACAAACACGATGGTGTTTGTTTCACCGCTCTAGTTCAATTAGGTCAAAAGTTATTGTCAAAATACTGTTTTTGACCTCTGGTGACCTTGCATGACCTTGGAAAAGTCAAAGGGCAAATATGACCCCTGGTGTCCGTGAAAGGGTGTCCAAAAACGTTGTTCTGAGCAGTCTGAGTATTTGCAATCATTTTTGTGGCTTTTATATCATGAAATAGCTTTTCCCCATGCTTTTCCAATGGGAGAGGTCGCCTCGTGACCTGACCTCAGGGCACGAAATCGAAAAATGCCGGATATACACCTTGTAGACCCTGGAGGGGTCATGAAGTGTACGAAGTTTCAAATTGATCGACTTCGAAATGTAGCTCTTACAGAGCTCTAAAGGTGAAGTGAGGTGACCTTGGTTGACCTCGTCTGGTGACCTGACCTTGGGTGACCCGGGGTAAAAAATTTCAGGGATGATGGGAAAATGATGCAGTGAGAGGTAGAGCCCTCAACCGCGGTGCTGCGCCTCGGCGTTTTTCTGCTATCCCGGAAAAACCTTAGGGGGGCCATCGATGGCCCCCCGGTGGGGCGAGGGTTAATCTTCAAACGCTTCAATTACTGTGGTACATACATGTCCATCGACAAGTTCTACCTCTGCTGGAACAGCTCTATCTGGTGAGCTGGAGAGCCGGACCCTGTGTCGCAGAATAAAGGGTAGTACAGACTACCTACCCACTGGTGCTGTGGGGCTGCCTCAGTGGGCAGTGGGAGGGGGAAGGCGCTTTCCACCTTTTGGCATGTCGAGTTCTCTGTTAACAACTTTGTGTCAATAAAATTTTTACTTGAATAATTTTTAAATGTAAGATGTGTTCAACCTACATTATAATCGATAAAAAAATTAGAAATGAATACTTATCTATCCGTCATTAACACTAATTTAGGGGCAACAGTTTCCCTGCCCTGCTTCGTTTGTGCTAAGATGGAACAGCAGGGCAAAGGACAGCGCTTTGAATTCGAAGATTCTAAAAAATGAAATAATGAAGGAAAGCAGCGGAGAGAAAGAGCAAAATAAATTCTTAGTAATATGCTCAGAGCAGAAGTTTAAGCAACTGAAAGAACATAGTAGCCTGATATGCTTATAGGTCATGACCATCTCGAGTGAAAACGGAATGAAGACAACCGCAAAATACCCATGAGAGCCATAAAACCGTAACAGTAAAACCGGCCCATGAGATCAAGGCATCAAAATGAAACAGTAAGGAAAAAAATGGAGACACTTCGTCCGGGGCGAAATATTTCTTCGTAGTCACCTAGCTCTGGTATGTAACATTAGGGTTTGTATTTGTGCTGATTTCGATATTCCTGAAAGGCTTGGATCAGGCTGAAAAACTGGTCACTGCACCAAAATCATGAATCCGATAGCTTTCTGTTTTAATTATTATAGTTCAAGATTCTACGCAGATTCAAATAAAAAGCTACGCTGGTGTTTCATGGAAATCAGTCTGGCGACAAAAATGTCTCAGTCAGATTCCTAATCTTGTGACAAATCTAATGCGCCAGCTTGAAGACGCATCTCATAAAGTTACCTAGATGCAAGCAAATACATATTTCAAAAGCTAAGTACCAATTATCAAACAGTTTCTTTACATCAATTGTAATTTGTTATATCTTTCTTTAGACCCTTTGGACTTAGTCACAACAATTGTAACGGATCGAGTCTTACAAACTTGAATATGTGTACCAGCTATAAATATTGTTTCTGTAACCATTGTGACAACTTTGCTCTGAGGCTTGCTAAGTGCTCTTCCAGTTAGTGAGATTTAACATCCCAAAACCTTTGGAAGTATGGACGAGACTGGAGTGCATTTCGCCGTCCATCAAAAGTCTCCATGGTGTGGAAATAAGAAACGACTGTGTAAATGTCCAATTGTGTGGGTCTAAAGCGGGAGAGAGAGACGGGGCGACGTGCTCCCAACTAGTGAATCAGGGAGATGCGCCCCCAAAACGTTTTAGCCAAATCTAGTATATTTTAATTACTCCTATTCGCCTGTATGGCCTACGTAAATGTTCCAATTCTACACGTTGGTTCGCTGCCTCGCAAACCCTCTCAGATGCAAATATTAAATTCGTGCTCCGCCTTCAACCCCCCCGCGGTCATCGCCAGCTCGAAGTCCCCTCCCCACCGAGTGAAAAATCCCTGACGGCACCTCAGTGTTCATGATGAGGTTATCACTTGTGGTTAAATGGCCGGCGAAAACTCGATGAATTAGGGCGAGGCATTGCTTATTTAATGACTTATGCCATGGTATTGAGTAAATATTTGACGATGCAGCAGGTGGCAAAATCATAACAAACAAAAAAACAGAATACAACGGCCTGATTTTGAAGGGACGTGCACGATGCATATGCTAAAAATGTAGCAGCATAAGCATTGTTGTCCTCATTTAGTTGCTATACTAGACGGTGGTTTTTCACCATCAGTGGAAATTCGTGACTCAGAGCAATCAGCCCCCGTTCAAGTCGCCTAGCAACCTGGCGTCAGCCCCGCAACGCCGGAGGCGCTTTACAGCTTGAGCCTAATGAGAGTTAGACGTCTTTAAGTAGACGCAGAAGGATAACTTCTGCATCGATTTCGTTGAAAGTGAGTTTGTTCAAAAGCTCTTAGAATATGCTATCTAAAACATACATTAGCTTTCACTGTCAGGTCTTAAATGCCTGTCAGTTAACTTAAAAAAAAAACTTTAGAACTTAAACCAGCCTGGTATTCTTATTCAGCTTTGCAATATGTTTTGAAAAAACATTCAGGTACTCTGACTTAACACTGATCCAGTGCCCAACCATTGTGCCGTGTGAAAACCCCTGGAATAACACCAGGCGTAGGTGAAGCGCCAGCGCCATCAACAGCGCATTTTCACAGGGCCTGAGCAGCAAGGTGTGACTGAGGTTCGTGTGCTGAGCTGCTTTCGGGCAGACCCGGCAATGAGCAGGAGGCGTGAGGAATAGACCGGTAGGTAACGGTATTCTGCTCACCTGCGAGGTAGGCGGCGGATGTGATTTTACGCTTCATTTGTTGCGAACTTCATGCGGTAGTGTTGCAGCTGCTTCTGCACGAGGTGCTGTCATGAATGGCGCCATAATTCCCGTGCGTATCTGTGATGGAGATCCATCCATGACTTCCATCTTTGTATGGTCGATGTCGCTTCAAATACAGAAGTGGCACCACTTCTAATTACGGAAAACACGTGCAAGCGCTGCTCAAATGCTCATTTTCCAGTCGTTTAAGCCTATATGGCTGCGTTGTGACATGAGTGAACTGGAATTTACCTCTGGAAATGTGTTACATACAAGTCATGTCAGACACACTGCAAAACAGATGTATGATAAACCCGCAATTGGAGTCTGGCCTCGGTGTTATGCCACTTTCTGTTGATGGTGGGCACTTGAGACGTACTTTTGATTCGGAAACTCGGCTTGAGAAAATTTGTTTGCGAGCTAGCTCGCAGGAAATGCACCAAGGCAAGACATCCAGGTGTTATATTGTCTAGCTTCTCGCTTCCAAGCATTTTGGTCTTTCCTGGCTATATTTTTCAACCCTGGAAACATTCCCATATGATTTAAAATTACGCCCTGCAGCCCGGGTGCCGTATACGTCGGCACAGCAGCCGCATTTTTTGTTCGTTTGGATCATTCCTGTAATACACCCAATGAAGCGTTTATGATCCATGAATAGGTGGATACACAATTCGTTGCCACACCTGTTGGTGAATGATTTAGTGTTCGACTCCTATGGCTGATTTTGATACGATCGCATTCGTTAGAAGTAATTCACCACCAGTTTTCACCGGATGTAGGAGACGTGATGAATTAGCCTCGTGCATCGGTTGGCATCGGAATGTCCATTCTCTCACTCGGTGGCGGCTACTGTTTAAGGGACGGCTCACGTGGCCCGTGGTGTTCCTTTGTTCTTTGTGGAGGTGACAAGCGACAGGAAACCTGTCGTGATTAGGGCTTCTCAACAGACGAAAATTGGCGCCAATCGCGCGTTTTTGCCCGCCAAATGCATCGCCTCACTTACGGTCACGAGCCTGTCGGAAGCCACGTTAGAACTGCCACACGTGCCCGGCAATGGCCCAAAAGGTGGCCTGCGGTCAACAATGGACTGATTTCGACGCCTTAGGCTATTGCTCACACTAAGGCAAAGTGCACTAGTAGGT
Organism: Lepas anatifera; assembly: GCA_034440635.1. NCBI lineage: Eukaryota > Metazoa > Arthropoda > Thecostraca > Lepadidae > Lepas > Lepas anatifera. The sequence continues at coordinate 46,773 of JAOTON010001373.1, forward strand.
TAAAGGTTAAAGTGCACTACGCACAAGTTGGGGGGGATTTGAGAAATAGTATCAACGCAGTTTTGTAGTTAACAGTGGTTCATTGACACGACGCCGAAACCTTTACACCGTAAGAAGTGTTTGAGAAGCTTAAGTATCCTTATCCTTTTAAAAACGATAGGCTCATCTATATGTCTTGCATCAAGAGGTCTGTCCTAATCACGATGTTTGATTAGGAACAGCCCTATTTGATCTAATATTTGAGTAAAAATAATTAATATAATAGAAGCCTTAATCAGGATGAGAGCAAACTCTGACTCACTAACTAAATTTGTTGAGTTCAGAGTCAGTGCCCCAGCTTGTTTTTACTTGCGTGTATTTGTTGGCCTACCTAATCCGACTGTGCCGTCAAAGCAGGTTAGAAATTTGTTTTAAGTACTTAAAACTATATTTGAGCCGGAATTGAGTCCGATTCGGAGTGGCTCGGACTGCGACTCAACTCAGAATAGGTACATCCCCGTTTACGGGACCTCCAAACCGGTGTAGCTTAGCTGAACCCTTCACCGCCTGGCCGGATCCCCTCAGCTTCTCTTAAATGTTTCCCAGCCGATTTCAATGACAGACGCGTTGCTTTGCATGCCTCTTATGTGATCAATTTGATGCCCTACGGTGAAAAATTAACATCAGGTCAAATCAGATCAACAAGTTTTAATTAAATAAGTAGGTTATGACATTATCTAAACCCATGCACGGTGATTTTGTTCTTCTAAAATGAGGCGGACCAATACATAATGAAAATAACCCTGAAATTCATTATTTGACCTTGGCCCAAGGCCAAGGTTAGTTTGGATTCACAATGTGACCTTAAAACGTCATGCCAAATACCATTTGAATCCTTAGGCAAGACGAACCTTCTGATCTCTTTGGCTTTGTTATCGGTTTGATCGTTCCCGAGCTATAACAAATTTCTTAGATGGACATACATTTGACCCACTTTGGCCCACTGTGACGTCGCAGGTCAACGGATATGGTTCAAACCTGGGTTAGAAATTAGATGTTGGTGAGTCATTTTCAACGACATTTAATGTTTCCCATACCACCACCGGTTTCCGAGATCCTAGGGGGTGGAGTGTCTGATCGGACCCCAAGAGCTGAAGAGCTGAAGCTGTGCCGAGTTGAGCACTCACATTCCAGCTCCTGGAGGATGGACACCGCCATTACAGAGGCCTTCCGTAGTACAACAATGGCCGCCATGTAGCACTACGCGGTCAGGGGAAAGGGAAGATAAGGAAGCCGGTCATGCCACCAAGGTCTCCTCTTGGCCTTCGATGGGCTTCCTTGGCAACTATTTGATCACACCAATATCTTTGGATTTGTGACTCCTTCGTCGGTCGCGAAAGCACATGCCGCAGCTCTCGTTTCGTCACTTTGCCATTCCTTTGGTATGCTACAGTTCCGATTCGCCTGTTGACGGCTGACGCAAACAAATTTCTCTGGTGAAGTGGAATAGTTGGCAGCCAGCACCAGAGCTCACAATGGGAAAAGGAAGTCAGAACGCTGGTCAGCATCCACCCAAACATTATTCGATTGCATAAAGAAACACTCTCACTCCATATACGTAAGCTTTTCGTCACAATAACGATTTTTGAATAGACAAGAGCTCTCACAGAGCTTTGCACACAACTGTCTCATATTTTAAACCTCCTGTTTTCAGGGCGTGTACTTTGAGATTAATCTTGCTCGCTTGCTATGTTTCTTTCTAGCTTGTCGGCTTCTAACTTTAAATAGTGGTATAATTATATCAACGTAATACATCGTTTATGTTCCATTCAGTTTTCCCGATTCCTTGTAAATTGTTCCGCAAGCTGTAGTCACCACTCTCACAGAAGGCACGAATCACTCTGTATTGTCTGATTTGGCAATCAAATGCTCCGCTGGACCGTTTGTAACGATTCTCTGAGTACGTCCGGTCCGAGCCCAGGGTTATGACGCAAATCTGCTCAGTCATGAAGGCGTTTGGGGCCACCAAGTGCCTGTCCTTCTCTTGTGAAAGGAAACTTTCTTTTAATACGTTTCAGTTGGCTTTCTTTGCTTTTTCGTTGCTTTGCATGAAGTATTAGTCCTGTGGCGCGTGATGTAAATGATTCTCACTTGGTTAATTTAGGCGGGACTTTGGCTCTACCTGCAGCTACAGCATCAATGTTGGACACAGTTCAAAGATATTGTCAAATATAATACCAGTCATTTTAGGAAGCTGCGCCTTAAAAAATTATGTATCACGCGAACCCGTTTTCCACCGCACGTACAGAGACCTGATGGAATTAAGGGTGAACCATTTGATCAGGTGTACGGAACATGCTGCTGATAGTAATGGCTGGAGTATGAAGGGCACTCGACTGAATAAGTGAACGGCACCATGTTGATGACGGCAGGTTATCAGGAAAATGTTGAAGATCACGATCACAATAAAGATCATCACTATCCTAGTGTCAAGTCGAAGAAAAATGGCGCTAGATGTACAAATGAATGTTCTTCTACACGGCACTAAGTTGTTCATCAACCGACCTGGTTTCTTTTTTTAGCTTAACCTAAAGACGAAATTGTTTGTTAATATTTCCTTCTTCAATGTGTGTATCTTACGGGACTAGATCTTCTTGTTCAGTCTCACACCTGGAAAGTTATGTATTTCTGTCCTTGAACCCCTTTCCCAGAATACTTGATGCCCGATTTATTTGCAATGACGCCGTTTTTAAAACAGAGATCAAGCCCTTGAGCAGAGGTGCAGAAACTTGCCAACTCGGCTACCGGAGTTTGTGACACATTTACGAAAATTGAGGTGCATAATTGTGACAAAATAGCGATCCTGACTGTATGGCTCAAGATCAAACCCCATATTTTCGAAATAGAGAATGAAGCGTGTAGGAAATATTTTAACTTTGCAGCTCTGTTCTTCAATTGCACAGCGTACCATTAGTAATACAATATTGGTACTGTGTTCAGTTTCTACTAAAACGAGGGACCCCCGCTGCAGAAAACCCGCAAACCGCTGTCACAGTTGCCAGATTTTAACATGCAGCCCAATGGGGCTGATTGTTAGTAGTTTGCAGAAAGTTGTCGCCTAGATACCGGAAATGTGACAGTCAATTTTTTCGAGAAATACACGATTGTGGGCATATTTAAGGCATTAACGATAACGCAAATACTTTATTAAGTACTTCTCTGTCCATTTTTGCAGGTTAAATCATATTTACAGTTTGAGTGTCTTCGATTTATTGGCCCCTATTTCTTCGAATTTAGTATTAAGTACGCCTAAAAGCTACTAATAAAAGTACTAAGTGAGTGAGAAAATAAACATAGCTGGGCAGCCATTCTACTTAAACTGCGCAACAGCGACAAGACAAGTTAGAAATGTTTATGTGATGTAGAGCCTGCCAAAAATTTAAACAGGGAGGAAGCCACTTATTTTGAGGGCATATTCATTAGGTATATTTAAGATAAGTGCAGGCTAATACTAGCTAGAATAAATTTTGCTGCCCATGGCTAATCTAAGATGAATGTAGGCTATTGTAAGACTGATGCACTTTCCCATATCAAGCTTGGTTTTTCATTCCTTAGCCTACTTGTGCCTTAGTTTATTTGTGCCCTAGATTGGTTAGATAGATTTGGACCTGGAGGAAGTTGGGAGAGTTGGCGCCAGCAACAGGGTGGCAACAACAGTGATTCAGGTGAGTTTTCATGATCAAATTATCATATCAATATTGTACAGGTAGCAAATGTGTGCTAATGCAGTCCTCCACAAAGTGTTAACACCCACACTGGAGAGGGGCCTGGAACTAACGTGCACTGGAGGGGGCCGAGTAGACCCCCTTCTTATCTCAGAAAATCACAGCAAATCTCAGAAGGAAATAGACTTCGAAAAACGCTGGTTGGGGGTGTGTTGCTTACTACCAGTGGTGGTAAGCAACGCACAGGACCTAAACTGCATGGAGTTAAAGCAGGATTTTGACTACACTGGATCTTTCTTTGGTATGTGAATTCCAATACCTCTGTACCTATTAGGGCAATAGACATAATTTTACATCTATGCGGGCTAGTTGCCTCAGAGTTTTTACTGCAAAAAGGAATGACCAGGCAGGTGATGATCGTGAGTGGGATGCAAATTTTAAGCATTTGATGTGTTTATAAATATGCTACCTAAGGTCCACTTTACCAACACATTTTAGGTAGATTTAAATACTATGTTGACAATGACATTTTTTCCCTTTTGTTGATATGTGAGATAGAAGTTTAGTGGGGGGGAAGCTGTGGTTAGGGTTCCCAATTGTGTGTACATGTACACTCCCCTTAATAGGTATGTTCCCAATAATGACTATTTTCATGATAATTGCTACATGTAATCATGTGGAAAAGTACCATAATTGAAAACACTCCTTCCAAAAATGGAAACTTCTTCAAAAAGGAAATGCATGTCATTGGGGGAAACTGCAGTCAGAGTTGCCAATAATAGTTATGACCCCAATGCTGGAAAAAATGACCCATAATTGGAAATTTTCCTTCCAAAAACAAAAACATGATCTATAAATGAAAATTTAGTTTACTACTTTCATGCTGTAATGGTTTGGTGCTAGAACTTTGTCTGCTGCAAAAAGTAAGGAACAGGTAGAGGACATTCAGCATATTGGAAATAGTATTCAAGTATGCACTTATTATTTCCAGCTCTGCGTGACAGAGAGGGGATGAGGTGGCTTAGTGGATAGCACCCTTGTCTTCTAAGCCACCGGTCCCGGGTTCAAGTCCCGGCGGAGCCTCTGAATAAGTCGATCTGATCCCCAAAATCCCTTCCAACAGGGTGAGAGTTGGTGACGCCGTATGACCCTGGCAGTTGGTGCGTCGTTAAACCCCAACAATTATTATTCTGTGTGACAGAGGAGGCATACGTCGCATTGAGTTTGTGACAGCCAGCATACTTTCTGCACCTCTGCCCTTGAGCTGCCAGTAAGGACAATCAATGAAAAGATCAATGCATCAAACACCGTCGTATGGGCTGCGAGTTCGAATCCCATGTCTCTCACCCTGAACTTTCAGCACGGTGTGAATGTATAGCCGTTCAGACCAAACCACGTGCCATAAGCAGCTTGCCTCGGGGTTAGGCGGGTAAGAGCTCCGAGAAAGGTCATCGCAGAGTTCAGACATGGACAAATGAAACGCAGACCCATGTTCTGACAGCGGTGTGTCAGTGGTACCTGCTCATGTTTTCTGGCTCCTGACTAATGCATCGGAAGATAAAGTTATTGCTTTGCATTTCTAGCTAAAAATGCCCTTAACAGGTTATGCACTTACTAGACTTCAACAATGATGGTTTATTCGACTATTGTTCTTTCCTATTGTTTCTGGATTTATTTCAGTACCTTGTTTTGCCAAAAAATATGAGAAAGCTAATCTTCGGCATTAATCTAGATATCAAAGAAGCAAACAAGAGTAATTAAGTTTCATCTTTCTTTCCGGATTGAGGTATAACTTCTCTATATGTGCGGAGTGATATTGCTGCTTAAACTTTCAGTCTACTCGTGTGGAGAGCTTCATCTGTCAATGTCCTGTTCACATGAGAGACCATATATCTCCTGTCATGTAGATCCATTCGATATCAACCAGCTGCAGTCAATATGACCAGGCAGAGTGTTGCATGACCCATGGTCTGACAGCAGCAGTCATCAGGTGACTGGCTACAGCTGATCAAAGCCAGACACAGACAGATATGTCATTATTTTACAGTTGGCTTATAAGGTATGGGTGTGACAGAACACTGGAAGTAGCATTGTGTACAAATTCACACAGCAGATAAAAAAGGGTCACCTGATTCGTGCTTCCCCTTTGGATGTTATGAAGTCCTAATATTTGGCGTATTTGTGGGCCGATGAAAATGAAAAAAGTACTCTTAGGTATGACTTAAACGTAAGCCCTCATTGTGTGGTAATGAAATCCAGCTCAAAACTGAGAAAAGGACTGCAACACGCTTAGGAACAAGTATTAGATTTGTGGTAAGCTGTGGTAGGTCAGATAAACATAAAACACGCAGAGCTTACCCTGTGGTAAGCTGTGCATGAATGGACAAGATGCTAAAACCCCAAAACCAAAACTATCCCTGACTGCCTCACAGAATTTGGTTCCAATAGGTCAATCTTCTTAACAAGAAAAGCGTGTCCAGTTTCACGCCATTGAACCAAACGACTTCCGATTGTCTGTGTATCAGAAACTCTGGCCTGTTGCATGACTATACCCATCCAGATGAGGTGAATGCTTTGAGATAAGAGACAATAGCCCGACACGGATTATCGCCTAGCCCCGAGTCAGCTTCGGAAACTCGCGCTGAAGCAAGATACCATTGTTTTGAATGAAACACTATAGACAATGGCCCTACATCATGGGTATGCCCTTCCTCTGACTGGAAAACATCGCATTAGAGATGCGTGTATGCTGACTGTTTTTGTTTCAAAGATAGCACACGGCCGGTTTCTTTGGACTGGATTGTGGCTAAATTCACCCAAATGGAGATGGTCTAAGGTCTGTTCCTGGATAGCGCAGCCCACAGGCACGACCAGAGGCATTATTTTGTTCCCTCACAATTGCTCAGCCAAATGCCAGGAATTTATAAAATCTCATAAAAAACACTTACTACAACACTTCCTTCTAACTAAAAAAATCGCTAAGAATTCGCAGAAATAAAGCAATCGAAGCTTCGTCTCAAATGAAATAGAAGTTCTCAAGTCATTTTTCGCCAGGTCAATATTTAGTTTACTGGAGGCTAGATTAGATCAGAATGCGCGTACTTACAAAAACACGTTTATTTCAGAGAATCAAACAACTGGAAACATTTGCTGAAGTCCAACCGAAAGCGCCTGATTTGTTCTTTCCTTGCCGTGAAGTACATATTCAGGTCAGGTCAAAGGCTAATGTGCTGCACGTCCCTGAACATGGGGAATTTTGGTATGCACCTTTACCATGCTAAAATGGCAAGCAGGCTTGGTTTAGTCGCTGTTTGTCCGACCTGGAAGGCATTATAGAACGGTCCTTCCGTTACCATTTGAAATGTCGTGTAAACATGTCTAGTGACTACCATGTTAAGGTCAAGTCTAAGGTGAATCGAGATCGAAGGCTATACGCTGGGCATACTGTGGAGTGTCTGGTATTTTGCTAACAGCTTATACAACTTCCAAATAAAATATGATACGTGTTCAATACTGGGCCACCATTGTAATCCTCGATAGTCAATACGATTCGAATACTATGTACTTATACCATTAAATGTCAAGGTAAAGGTGGATCTGACCTCAGGTCGACAAATGGACCCAAAGTGACCTGGCACGGTCATGATGTGTGCGCATCATTCGACTCGAAGTGACAATGCAAAATTACCCAAATATACGACACAATGCAAAATGACCAAATCCCGCGAGGCGCCGAAAAACACCAATGCAAACACCGTGATAGTAAAATACAACTTATGTGTTTGTTATCTCATAAGTTATTTAGTGGATTGTCAAAAATGCCTTACTTGACCTCACCCAAGGGTGACAGGTCAAATTTAAGTTGACCTGAGATGAATATGCTTATACGGAAAACAGGCATTTAACAAATTTCCCATAGACTCACAATGGAGAGGTCATGACCCTATGTGATCAATGTACAGAAATGGCGTTGCCACGTGTGAAGTACTTCATGGTCTTATTATGTTCTGTGAATCTCAGATCAATATTTAAACATGTTCTCGCTAACTGCCACTTGGAATATTTTTTGGGAGGTAAGGTCGCTTGACTGGACCCGGCTACTTGACCTGAGATGACATTTAATTTTCATTTATAGAAAGAAAATGTGAAAAATGATCTATCAACAGTCATTTCGATTACGGTAATACTGAGCACCATCGTTTTTTGGCCACCTCGGAAAATTCCTAGCGGGCGGGAGAAGGGGGTGATGTAAAGAAGATTCCACCAGGGTGAATGCTATAAACTCTGTGAGTTGTCTGAACATTTGCTTTAAACATTATTATTATAACAAGCCTTCTATGCTGCCCTGCTCCTTTTCTGTCGATTAGTCATCGAAGAAAATATTCCGATCAAAACTATCAGCCATTGGTTTCGTTGATGGGTGAGATCATGTCACATAATGATTTAATTACCACAGAAACGCTGCTTCTTGTAGCGAGAGGAATTCCGGGCACTGGATCTATTCCTCAAAACAAACACTTTCTCCAACCAGCAGTCCTGAATTCTTATCCAGCTAAGACTGCGGCAGCCAGTAAAGGCCAACTTGTTACCGGTTTCGGTTTTCGCCGGGCTCAGCTGAGTGTGTGGGGGCGGGGTCGTTGGGGTTGTACGGGCTGGTGCGGGTGCGGTGAGGCCGGTCGGTGCGGGTCCCACGCCCGCTGGAGAGGCACCAGATCAGCTGATTGGAAACGACCACCGTGGGAAGTGAAGTCGTGAGAAGATGCATGCGGGCGTTGAGGTGCGAAGAGCGATCACTGTGTCTCGTGTTGAACATCAGTTGTTGACGCATTTCTTCCCAAACTTATATACATCTATATCAATTGATGTATTCCAATCGTATGTTATAAAAACGCCAAAGGTGTCCATTTTCCATGTTTCTTTCAAACACATTTGTTAAGACTATAATTTTGAAAGGAAAACAGCTGATTGAATAGATTGGGTTCGATGACATCATATGCAAGTAGCAGTGAGCTTCCGGCTTGACGTACATACATACATGACATTTTTGTATCTACATTTTTCAAAAACGATTTTCAGTCCACTGGTCTGAAACCACCGGAAATTATAGTAATGCAGGTTCGCTCGATATAATTAGCTGCTTGGTTAGCTGCAATTTGCTAAGATGAAAATTAAAACACTGAAGCCAGATTAACCCTGAATCGATAAACTCACACGCTAAGCGTGACGTCTACACTTTGAGCGATAAATCGTGAATGAGATACTTCGAAGGGCTACTAAAGCGCTCAATAGAATTTTGGTCTAACAGCTGCTTGCGGAGACAAATTTTCGTACATGGGTTTTTTATTAACGTTTGTTTTTATCAACAAAGTGGTTGCAACGATGGCTGAACAACCAGCTTATTTCGTATAGAACATTCCCTTTTTAAGGAAATTGTGTAGTTCCGCCAACATGAGACAAGAGGACTTAAGCATGCAAACATAATTTGATATCGCCTTAGTAAAAACTTGCCGATATAATGCACTGAGACGTATGCTTTTCGGGTATCTGTAATCGCCTCATAATTGTTCTGTCTTCAAAAATAGTGAAACTCTTTCAATTAATGTTTCCCACAATGTTTAAATAACTTCAAAAATTTAAGTGTTGCCTTCCCAGCAGCAGAGTAAGACATATAACCAACTGCGATAGCAACTAAAATGCTACCTATGCGTTTAAGATTGGGTTGAATGATTTGGATATGATTTTATGATTTTAATGATGAACGTCAGAATGAAAAACGTCAGATTTTATGATTTGGAATGATTTTAATAAAGCCGAGTGGTTCGATCGGACCGCCCAAAAGCATGATTGGACTGCTGCAGTGGAGAGGAGGCCGCATTGGAGAGGAGGCTGGAGTCAGCGATCACTGAAGGGGTCCTTAAAGGGAGATACGCGAAAAAATTATGGGCTAGATCAAAAGGTCACAAAAAGTTGTTTCAGAAGTCCTATGCTCATTTTTGCGAATTCGGCATGCAAATGCCTTAAAATTGCTCTCAAAATCAACATTTCTAGACAACCTTACCAGTACACCTCTTATCGATTTATATGACGTACCCACGGCTAAGGCTATCAATTTCTCTAAGAATTAGGTCATATCTATCCTAAACAGTGATGTAGAACTTTGGACTACTACAGAAAATATTAATTAAGAAGAAAACATTCCAAAACTCCTTCGAAACAGAAATATAGGGATTAAAAGAAATCAGAATTAACCTATCAAAAGCCTAGAGGTTCTCATACCGGGGTCACGTGACCTATTCGACGCAAAAGTTTCGTCATCCTGGGGCTGAGGCAGAAAACGACTGAAAACGAAAACGGGCTGAAAACGAAAACGACAGAAAAGACCCGAGGTACGAAACGACTGAAGACTTGAGCAATTATTTTTTACCGTTTCTAGGGCAAACTAATTCATTTTTTATCTTTAAACTTTTTGTAAAATTAATGCAAATGCAAATACAGGAGAAAAGACATTTTTATTACAAAAAACATTACTTTTCAACTTTAAATAGTTTTCGAAAAGTAAGTGATGGGTGAAAGTTTCAGCATTTTATCGGAACTGTTAACCTATTTCGATAATAAGTGAGTGGCCTCCCAAAATTTTGCCGAAGATATAAAAATAATTGACAGTTTCGTAATCAGGATTTTTTCAAATAGCAAGAAACCACAAGAATAATTTGTTCGCATATCTCCCTTTAAGTGTCCCCAAAAGATCTAAAAACCAGGAGCGTTAAAAAAGCCTAAATTAGAGAGGGATGTGTAAAGGCTATAGTTTTTCGTCCTAAGGCCGACGTTTTTTTACCTAAATCAATATATTCATGTTTAAACGAGGCCACAAAGGTCAAGTCTAGGCTGTACTGGAGACATACGGGGAAATGCCGTGATTTAATGACAAAAAGCCACATATATACTAAAGGCAGATTAAGGTCATGGAGGTAAGGTTTCATACAGTGAGTGCTCCTTGAAATTTTGGGTTCATCACCATTTAGTCATTGACCTATGACGGCTCATTCTGAAATATATATATATATATATATATATATATATATATATATATATATATATATATATATATATAAATATATAATGGGGGAGAGTGTCTACTCGGTAGTTATCGACATATAATTTGTTCAGCCGTACTAATCAATGTTGCACTAATCTATTCATGTGTAAGGGTGTCACAGCAGTGAAGTGCTCCACTCTTTTTCTGCTCGGGGAACTAACAGAATTATTCAAAACCACGAAACACTAGTGAGTTAACTTAAGAATTTTGTCCGATCGAATCGTCAAATGCTTATATATATATATATAGCTATCAATATTTACACACACACACACACACATATATATATATATATATATGCATATACATATTTCGTGTAATATATGGTACCTCTTTGAAGATGAAAAATTGTTTCACTGCACTTGTTTGATGCTGCCGGCCGCCGCCACCACCGTTCCACGTTTTTTACCGACATGCCCCCCCCAAACTAACCGGCTGGATCCGCCCCTGAGCAAGGCTCTTTCACTGAACAGCCGTATTTCTTTATGTCATCTACAGCCTGTAGACCACCAGACTAAAACAACCTTGAAACAGGCTGTTCGAACCGGGAGTGGCCTTGACTTCTGAATCAGTTTGTGCATTTGATCTGATCTAATTAGTTTTATCTCGTCTTGGGGTGGGCGGTCGATGATTAATTGTCGACGTCTGGACTGTGCGAACAGAACTGACATCAGATCACCGTGGACTTGTTATGGTTTATCTGCAGGCGTCTCGTGGTACAGCGAAGCTCCCTCTTGATCGTGGGTGGCCAGATCTAGTTAGATGTGGCCAAGCTGATTTATTTAGCTACCTGATGCCGGGCGTCTCTGACAAAAATGTTGCGTGTGGCTTCCCACATGAGGTTAGTTTTGGGTAACATGCTCCAAACGGACGCTAGTTTTTTCGTGTCGTATAGATGTACAGAATTTAATAATTGTTGGGGTTTAACGACGCACCAACTGCCAGGGTCATACGGCGTCGCCAACCCTCACCCTGTTGAAAGGGATTTTGGGGATCAGATCGACTTATTCAGAGGCTCCGCCGGGACTTGAACCCGGGACCGGTGGCTTAGAAGACAAGGGTGCTCTTCACTAAGCCACCTCATCCCCTAGATGTACAGAATGACCGAATTCCTGTGTTGAAATGATCCCGAATGTTTCTATAGGGTGTTTCTATAAGTAGAAGCACTGCCTTGTTTCTATGGCGCATGCATTTGCTTCACGTGAAGGGTGGGCCGAATACGCCGGGTTCAGTCCTACTTGTTACGGTATTGTGAATCAATAGACCCCCACAACCGAAAACAACGCTAAAACTCTGGTTACATTCTTTTGTTTACTCACTGACGGATAGTACATTCAAAGAGATTGTGCGCTGCCCAGTACAATAACAACTACATTTCTGAAATCTGTAAAGCTACAAATCTAGAGATTTACAGACTTACAACGTTACAGATTGTAATCCTGTGAGTTCTCACCAATATGACGCATCTTTGACGGCTTCGTCACGTTCTGCACCGCTGTGCACCACCTCAGAACCGTCGTCACGCACCTGCTCCAAATCACAACCCGCGGGAGAGCGTCACGGTTGGCGTCACGCTTCGTCACGAACTAGTGACAGTCACGTCACGTGGAAGCTACTCCCCTGCCTGTTCACCATACCTTCCCTTGTCCTTAACTCATGGGCCAAGAATGAGTTTTCTGAATTTGTGGAACCTCGAAAATACAGTGTGCTGTATAAGCCCGCAATTTACCACAACAGAAATGTATGTTTTTTGAACAAGCTTGAGGGATTACATCAAGGTGGCTTGGCAGAAATTTGTATGAAACTTGTTTCGGGAAGTGAAGGTCAGAGCGTTGCTAATTTTCAAAGTTTTAATACACCTGTCCTTCAAACCTTTGGTACTGTTTACATGAAAAAATACATTTCAATGAATTTTACAGAGGTCAAGAATCTGGCCAACCCGCCCATGCTCGTGGGTAGCAAAATGAGGTTCAAGGACCAGAACCTAGGTAGCCAATCACGGATAATTAACAGAGCTCAAGAATTGCACTTACCAGCAGAAAAAAGTATTTCCACAATCTTACCGCCACGTAAAAAGAACGATCCATAACATGGCAATGCTACCTTGACTGATATTTGGTACCATTATAACTATTAGTGACAGACGATACAAATTAGTGACAAACAATTTACCCTTACTCACTCGCGTTATTTCACAGCTAAGTTGGATATGGGTAGGTAACCACATCGGCAACGAAATTGACCCTTATAAAGCCATGAGAAAAAGGTACTCTAAATTGCGATGACATGCGAACAGTCATATTCATTCTCTTATATGAATGTGATCATTTATTTTGAACAAAATTAGAAAAAATTAAAGTCTATATCAAGATTCATAGTGAAATTACTCCGCATAAGATAGAAACTCAACTGCTTACGTTGTACTTAAGGACCCGTTTCACTGAATTAGAGATGGTCTGGTAGACAGGCCGGCAACGAAAATTACGATTAGGGACCACCAGGTCGCCACTTGGGTAACCACATAGTTTTGCGTTTCTGGCGCGCCAGTAGCGAGAAGAAAACAGTCAGAAATACGTGTTTGAGCTGCTGTGTGGTGGGTGTGGGCTTGGTACGGGAATTCGGAGATGATGTCGAGGTGGTTGGTATGATATGAGGCTGTAGATTTGGACCTAAATCAGAATAGGTTTTGTTGCCAGTAGTAAACCCACTACCAATTCTTATATATTATGCCGCAGCCAGAGAAACGTAGGACAAAATGAAGTCTGCCAGATTTCAAAAGCCCAGCAGAGTTGTGTGGTTTTGAGGGTGTCAATTAGAACACACATTTCAATCAAGTGCATGCGAGATATCCAAACCGTAGACCTGCGGAAATGAGAGTTGCAAGTTCTAGCTTTGTACCTAGAAAAATATATGCTGTTTGGTGCCCATGAAGTCAGGTAACCTGCAGGTAGCTTTCTTTGGCGCCTACCTAAATCAATTTTATCAAATCAAGCTTAAAAAAATTGTGATGATTCCACAACAGTTCTTATTGAGCAAGTGAATGTGGTGATGGTGATTAATTTGTTTCAATCTTTTCAGGATTTGCTGGATGATGGTTGTGGTATTAGGAGGTAATTTTCCTCCGGCTGAATACCTATATTTGGTTGCAGGCATTGGAGATATTCAAATTATATATATTCTTTTAAAAAAAGTTAATTAATGTATCCTTCAAGTAACTTAAGTCTCAGCATGGTGACTACTACAGTAGAATGGTGGTTGTCTGCCATCTTAGCAATGATGATCTAAGCAATGATTGATCATAGCAAGTAGTTGCAGTAAGGGTACTAGACTCTGACAGCACATATGACTTTTCATGTATTTTTGTATTAGGTATTTGAGAACATTTTTGACTGATTGATATGCGCAGCTAATGGACACATGCTTGTATTACAGCGCACACAACTTGTAATCATTACACATATGCTTAACCTTTCGATGTTTGGAACTAAGATTATGCTAATGTAATTCATGAGTCTTCAAATCACTGTAAATTTTTATTCCTTTTATACAATCTCTTATTGGGAGCAAATTTTTACTCGCTAAGACATATTTATTGGGGGCAATTTAAAGCCTCAGTTCACGCAAAAGTTTATTTCACTTCAGGTGGCCATGTTGGCCGCATCAAGGTTATATGGCTAGCCAACCTGAGATGTTCTTGACCTCTCAAATTTTATTATAGTTTTATTCTTTCTCAGCAGTATATCGTAGCATTGAGGATTTAGGCATGGTACTTTCGAGTGAGGGGGAGGGGGCGTCACGGTTTTCATAGAAAAACGTGAACTGGCAACTCATTATTGGTAGCAAAGAGCATCTGATACATATTTCCCTTGACATAATGTTACGACGACGCATTAGACTAGGAAAACAAACATACTAATCAAGAAGAGCGTCTCTTTAATTCGCCCACTCCTGTTCCTGACCCTGCTCTCGGGACCGATGCCTATCGTAATGGTTAGCGGGTTTCCTGGGCCACAGCTGACCCCTGGTAATCTACTGGTCATTTGCCTCGCACTCGGGAGAAGTGCACGCCAAAAACCACTTTTCCAAAAGGAGAAATTCGTGAACAAATATCCTGAGTAGGTTTGAAATTGCGGCTTAAAGGAATTGGAAAATATGAATCAAGGATTTTTGTCTTATGTGATAGCGGCAAGTCCCCTCAATCTGAACAATATAAATCAATATTTTAGAAATACATTTATACTGGAAAACTCCTGAGGTGAACAGCGTTGCACTATTGGGTGTCATGGTTTAACTTGCGATCAATATTATGAGAAAGACGTGACTATTGGACAAGGTAAGAGCGCTTCACAAAAGATCAAAGGTCGCAGAAGTCTGTATTATAATAGCAGTGCAAAACTATAACAAGGAAATGAGAAATCAAGTACAAACCTGTGCTGAATGAGTAGTAACTTATAGTGGCATGGACACCGGTCCGGGTTCAAGTCCCGGCGGAGCCTCTGAATAAGTCGATCTGATCCCAAAAATCCCTTCCAACAGGGTGAGAGTTGGCGACGCCGTATGACCCTGGCAGTTCGTGCGTCGTTAAACCCCAACAATTACTATTATAGTGGCATGGACGTAACTTCCAGTCCCAAAGCCATAGTTTTGGGGGACCGCCTTCAATATATTTTTATGGATCAAGCAGTGCCTAATTATTGACAGGAGAATGGACTTGGTAACTTGTATCGCCCCCTCCCGGCCCATGTGTGTACCGACCCATCGCGTGTTAATATGACAACGTGTACAGCCGGAAATTACTCATCGCTTAAACCTTGTTTCTTCCAAAGCTCCTCACGAGGTACATATTCACGTCTAGTGGCGGATCCAGAGGTGGGGGAAAGGTATTTGCCCCAAACGGAAAGCTGGGGACAAAAACTATGTTTTTGCCCCAAAGCTATTGATGTTTTTGCTCCGAATCTTTTTTAGTTTATAAACAATATTTTGGTGCTTCAACTTTCAACTTCAAACACAACCAGTCAACTTTAGTGTAAAAATTGGTCCATGGATAGCAAAACAAGCATCCTGTGACCACAGGTTAGTCGTTACTGAGCTTTACTTACCAGAGGATTCTTTTCATCTTCTAGATAGACACCCAAGAAACATGCAAACCCAGCGAGGGTTTGCATTGAGGTCTCCATTCCAGGTATCTCTATTCCATGGGTGCAGCTCTGGCTTGAAACATCCAAATGTTTCCTTGTTGAAAGACATGTTGAGTTAACGTCGAGTGCCACTGTTACGCCAGTCGGAAACCATGTTTTTGTTCTATTTTTATGTCACTATGAGAACAATTAATTTATACGACGACGTAGTGATTGCCATATTATAAACTACCTTGCATATTACCTAGTTTTTTTTAAGCAATGTCGAACATTCGTCTGCGCTGCCACGAGCAGCTTCCATGCGTTTCTTTGAGGATGTGGTGCTCTATGGTTTTTACTTTGGCTCGTCGGTCAAATTCAGCATCAAGGGCATGCCACCACTTCCCCATTCCCAGGACCGTTCAACAATCATCAGCGGCCAGCAGCTCGGATCCGCTCCATTTGCTGTAAACCAACCGAGGAGGGCCACCCACTATACACCGGAAACAACTGGCAACGGTTTAACACGCGCACCGCTGTTCTAATTCACTCGCTGTCGCGTGCGAGACTAATCCCCGCCCCCAGTGCGTTTTGACACCCCGCACTCACACTGCATGAGCATCCAGTAAATCATTGGAGAACAAACGGGTTCTCGAGGTGCGTGAAATGTTTCGCCGGCTACCACCCAGGCGAGGTGGCGCCACCCTCCTGGGGGCGGGTAGCGCGCCGGCGCCGGCGTGTTTTCGTTTTTGTCTGACCTGTATCCAGCAATTAGGGGCACGACAGTTCTTCATTACAGTGGTGAGAAGTGCGCAGGCGCCGCGGGCAAGGACACCAGATGCCCACGAGCATTGATGGTGCTCCTGTTGGGAAAATGTCGGACATATTTGAGGAGAAATCATGTTATATTTTTGAAGGGATTTGGAAAAGTTGATTCGCTTATTTACTTGGCTTAAACTTACTGACAATTGCATTTCCTTATCCCTGTGTAATTTACTCAAGCCTTAAAGGAGAACACCGATCACCGCTCGTTCCCCAGTAAGAAGTGTGCGGTGTCAACATCCATTTTGATCGCTTCATGGAGCATGTACTTCCCGTGACCGAGCCATGCTACAGGCTCTGTGGAGATCTGGCTGCTGATCATGTATAACCCTTGACTTATGCCCCCAGTATGCGAGTGTTCATACCCCGGCGCGCAAACACAATGGCAGCAAGCATACAAGAAGTACTCCACAAACACTTCATTGTGCTCGCGCCAAAACACGGTCGGGTGGTCCCTGCGGGGCGCAGATGAGGAATGTCCGCTTCTGCTGCTGTGGAGGACCCCGCCCGACCCGCGCCAGCCCTCGCAGGGCACCGGGTTCGAGTGCTGGTGAGAGGTGTAAGATGGGAGCTCATCTTGAGTTTTGCGTTGTGCCAGTACTGGGTCGGCTTGGTAGTACAGGAATGAAGACATAAACCGTTACAGGGGCGCCGCGGAGCGTGGTGAAGCTCTTCGCATCATATTGTTGCCCAGGATGAATGCATTATGGTTTGGCAGACTCCACGGACTGACAATGTTTCCCCTGCACTTATTTCCATTTTAAACAGTGGTGTGCTTCATGAATTTCGCAGTACGTAATCGGAGGTATCTACTGCCGGGACTGACAATGACGCCATCCTTTAACACGCGCACTGGAGAGGGACCTCGGAGGCCCCCACCTGTTTTTCCAAGGTGGCCGGAGAACCACTCGTAGCCGAAAAACGATACTAGGCCACGTTTAGTATAATTTAAAAGCGTGTTGATTGGAGAAGCAATTTTGAACATCGATAGACAATTTCTTTTATTTATAGGCTTTCACTGCATTTTGAGATCGCCGTAATCCCACGGTCGGACCAGTTCACCTGCATTGGAGACCAAGTGGTGACTTCATAACGCCGTATAACCGGGATGATATGTCAAGGTCACCTCACATGAAGGTCAAGGTTAAGTTCAAAGGTCCCTGATCAAGGTTATATCTGCCCTTTCAAGGTCATTGACCCCAGTGCTTACGGTCAAATGGTGTTACCCGGTTTGACGTATATTATGCTATGACGTCTTCATCAAGGTACCTCAATGTAAAGGTCAGGGTCAAAGGTCATTGGTAAAGGTCAATCCTTATTTCCCGCCAAACAGTTGCAAAGTGCTAGTCATAGTGTACATTATAGGTATTATACCATATTGTGACCTCCTAGTTTAATGACCTTGAATGACTTTGACCTCAAAATTGTATGAACTATTCTTTGAGGCCTTCTTTCCGTGTCCCTGGTCCGTCTTTAGCTTATTCCCGTCTTTTTACCGCATAGGTAATCACTGCATTTCCCAATAGCTCCCCAGCATGGCCCAGATTTGACCTTTATGACCTCGTTTGATCTTGAAGATATTGGCCTGGGTCAATGAAAATTGGTCATGATGTAGATCACTATAGCTCCCACCCATCCACCAACTGGTGTTTTTCTACGCCTCTTAGTTTCCGAGATCTTAGGAGGAGGCCTACCTGGCCTCCCTCCAGTACGCGTTAGTGCCAGACCCCTCTCCATTGCGGGTGTTAACAGTTGATAGTATTTTGATATTCCTAACAAGAGTCAGTAGTGCAGGCAGCCAACAGCGTTGTAGTGTCTGCGTACCCTTGTAGCACGCTGGGACAGACGGGACTCTTGGGTCGAGAATTATGCTCTGGAAATGAAATATTTTGAGCCAAACAAAATATAAATGACGCATTGTTTACAGGATATACAAGACTGATATAGCAGCTTGAATCCCACTATAAACGTGTTATTACTGTTTGGCTTCAAATTCTCGTGGTAAATTGGCACTTCTTCTGACGTGTGTCTGGATTTCTTATACACCTAGCACCGGTAAAACACACAAAACTTAACAAGGCCTCATCAACATGTTCTGCGCGATACTTTCTCGGCACCTATTCTCCGGGCCAGTGAACGTGACGCACGGCTCTCGTTGCCGGGAACTGTCCTACCGGGTAACATTCTATCTTTTGCCATCTTTTATTTGTCATGCTTGAGAAACTGACTGATTATGCTCCTTTGTTGCAGATTCCCCCTCGTGAGCAGCAGGTGTAAATGATTCACTGCCAATGGCAGAGCTTCGATCCAGGCCAATGTAAAAGGCAATTAGGGTGTCATGTTGCCCAGCATCATGACTAAAGGTAAACATTATTCGGGTATAATTGATTGATAAATGGCGGAACCAACGAGCGAAAGTCTCGTCTGGGATTTTATGTTATCGCTTGCACTTTTCTAATGGAAGTCCCCATCAGTGGCGGATACGACGGGGCAATAGGGACTCCATCCCTCTCCAAAATTCCAAAGTGCCTATAGTTAATGCGTGGTCAGAAGCTGTTCCAGGGCAAAGGTGGGGAGGCTTGAGCTCACTGGCCCCCTCCCCGAAATGAATTCCTAGATTCACCACCGGTCCCTATAAATGAACTTGAATGAAAATCCTACATTGTCCAGATGTTGGAGTGTAAAATTAGTAATATTGAAACACGTTAAGTTCTGGGCAATCATTTAGCACTCTAATTAGCCTAAATCTGCATAGGGCGACGTCACATTTCTCGAACCTCAGCAAACAATCAGGAAACATTCACTCGGACTGCATCACGCACTCCACGATGTATTGCATCGCTTATGCTATTACGTGGATAGTACGGACCTAGTTCATGCCCAATTGGTTTACCTGAGCCTACTACTTTTCTCGATGAGTCCAGGCCTCTCCTTCAGTTCCCAGCCTTGGGCACAACACCCAACTGGTTCGCCTAGCAACTACTGCGACGTGAAGGGGAAAAATGGAGCTGTGACGCAGAAGTGTGCATCGTGTGATTAAACCATCCCACCAAATTGGAGACATAATTATGGAAGAGCGGCTAAGTGCGGTTAAAATCATAATCACTGCAGATTTGAGTGTGGTAAAAAGCACGTCGTTCTTCATGCGTGTGAATGCTGAAATTAATTGTCATTAACCTCGGTGCAAAGAACAAAGGAGTGTGCGAACCCGCTGGATCTGGTTTCTGTCAGCAAGCTTGCGACTTGTGGGGCAACAGAACTCCCTTGATGTTGAGTTCAAAGTGTTCTCTGTCTGATAGCTGACATTTTACAACATCATCTCATTGGGGAAGGATTATGAAATGGCAATGACATGCAGGCTATCTGGTTGATAAGCTACTATTTCCCCATTTTGCTGCGATGTCTTCGGTTCTCCTGGCAGTGCCAGATAAAACGGAATTTGTAAATGCACTATATGGTATTTAGGTTTCGGGAATTTCTATTGATATTGCTCAACTCCCGCCTTGACAAGGCTGATACATCTTTTTAGGTATATATTTAGCAACATATGCACCCACTGTCTGCAAACATAGCACTCTCCTGAAAAGTGACCTTCGGTGCCCTTCACCGACGAAGCAGCTTGTCCGACGATCGCTTCTTTAGCGCAACTGTGTCACCTTTGAGGCGCCGCCACCAAAGCCCACCTCCTTGAACTCAGTGTTACACGCCTTACCGGACGGTCCTCTGCACACTCTCGTCAACGCTGCGCGTTTGTATCGAGTAAATGGATAAGCCCCATTGCCTGCATTACCACGCATCTCACATCCAAACCAGGGCTGAGGGGCTGTCCTGCGTGTTGTACTCGCTTTGTTCTGCAAATTCGGCATTTGACTATTGAGCCTTGTAGGCGAGCAGTGAACGCGGAGGATGCCCTTTAGTGAAAGGTCTACTGGATATCGTGGAGTGTCTCGGGACCCTCCGTTTCAATGCTGCAAGCTTCAGCTTATGAACTGCACGGCGGCCACCAGAGGTCAGAAAAAACAATCTTGTCAACATAGTCGGAAAACAATTCCGGGGAGCATCAATAAGGAATATTTGTTTAAACTGCTACTGATACCCATTGAGGCGCAACTAATTGCTTCCTAATTGTGTGGCATCACAATTCGCTACCTATCCTACCCATTCTGAGGGTGGAATCATGTTCTCTTCCGTGGGAACCTAAAAGTCCTGCCAATTTTTGGTAACTTCCCCACGTCGAGGTGGGAATCGGTCTGCGTTGGAGACAAATATCATTTTTGGTCCTTTGGTGGTCAAACTCCTCACCCCTCACACAGGTGCTCCACTTTTACGTATAATCACCGTTATTTACTTTAAAACATGATAGAATAGTCGTTTAAGATGAAACCTAAATGTTTTAAATGTCTAAAAAATGTTGAGAATGTTGTCGCATGCAGACATTGTTTTGCATGTTTTGTTTTTGCATACTATGCTCCCTGATGTGTACATTTAGAGCCCTGTCAGTGGGTGCCCATGCCTGTTGGTGATTCTGGAAATACATACATACATACATACTGAATGTACACATCATGGAACAGGGCCTCAGGACATCAGCGTTATCTATTCGAACGTAGCACTTTGCTATCTTAGTGGTGACCAATTGTTCTTTTTGCTCCTTTTCTTCTTTCAAATACGCACTTATTCCTTCACCTGCCTAATATCATTAAGGCTGAGGGCGGGGGAATAAACCGGTCGACATCGGGTGAGGTTCACAATAACTAAAATGCAGGACAGCGTTTCGGTAGTACTAATAGCATAAAAGCTGAATGAACGCCGTCTCTATGCTCCATAGTACAGCAGAGCAGTCAGTTTTGATGCAGTATATAAATGGAGCTGAGTTTTGAATGACACCTCACCGTTACAACTCGTCGTTTTCTCGGCACACCCTTCTATTTTGGAGGACACAACAACAGTTCTCCTTTCAGCCTATCGCAGTCGATGCATACCAACGGTGCCATGATGCTGTCTCATTCACATTCAAAGTCGGCGAGTGGCCTGTGGAGCAGGCAGCGGAAGTCGTCACGAACGACAATTAATTGAATATTAGCCGTAGTTCAGAGGGTCAAGCTGTCCCAGATCCTCTGTACTGAGACATTTTCTGAGGCTCCTGGTAAAGAACTGTGAAAAATATTTGGGCCCATGCCTTGATGCACGTCTTTGTGTCTGTGTCTGTCTTTACTTTTTGTTAAAAGCGAATCGGTAGCGGAGGCATTTTCTTTGGTTCATAATCCCGATATAACGCCTCGTTTTTTTCTCCAAATCTGACCGAGTGATTCTGACAGAATTGGTGTGGAATTGGATCAATACCGGACAACAATTTATAGGCTGAGATCTCGAAGTCCCTACAGCAGCAATGTCTTTCGCCGGCATTGGAGCACTTAACTCCAGCAAAATTAGCTTCGGATATTTAAGTGACACTGGAAAATCGCTTTCGACTTTGAATCTCCGGAGCCGGAAACTATAATTACCAAGATAGCCAGCCAAGCCCATGATTTATCATCCTGGCTCAGGTGAAAACCAAAACGAAGGGCGGATTTATCTAATCCTGTATTTGATACATCGAAAAATTCATATGTGATTAAACGGAAGGGGAGATTAGATTGAACAGCACATTGCACATCCATTCGAAGTAATTTTCTAGCACCATTTTAAGCTTGCCTCAAAACTTTATGGTTCGACTTCATAGCATTTTTTGGGGTTCTGGCGAAATAAAAATTATGTAAGGAGGCTGGCCGGTATTGTGGTTGAAACACAGTTCTACCGTTGTTATGGGACTGAACCTCGTGGGGAAGAACGAAACACGAATTTTTAAAGAGGTCTTCGTGCATTGGCTCTGGAAAATCCATAGGAGTAGTGATCCAAAACGCCTGTCGGTGAGAGTTCAGTATCCTGGGAAAATGTAAGTCCTGTTTTGCCCAAACAAATTAAAGCTGTTTTTACTGATCAACAGAGTAGCATTCCTGAGCTTTCTCCGGCTCGAATATCTCACCTTTCGCGGAGTCATTGTCACCTCCTGTGCGCCGCAATTGTGCGCAAATGAGCCATTGTGGTGCGCTGCTGAGGGGGCACAGAGGACGAGAAAGGCTCGGCAGCACCACGCAGCGCCCCCGTAGTCCACCCCTCCCCATCAGGGGCAAAACGGTGTGAAGGGTTACCCGGGCTATATTGTAGCTAATTCCTGTGATGTCAAAACCAATTATCGGCATTCTTCAGGGGTACTGCGTGTTTCGGATTCCACAGAAAGCGTTCTGCAGTCAATTGTACTTTGCGGCAGTGCTCGTCGTTTGATTACACGATGGGATGTTTCACTGCACGGTTACAAGAAGTATGCCAGTTTTTAGGCGTCGACAAGCGGATGATACTGGAAATAATTGAAAATTGTTCTCCTTTTTCTATTTCATTTTTAAAGGCATTAAATTTGAATGTACCCGCTGCGATATCGGGTAAATACATTGACTATTGCGATAAACTACTCATAAACAAGCTTATTTTTGTTGAAAATACCTTCAGATTTATCCACTCTGACGGAAGTGGCGGAACTTACAAACCTGGCCATATGCTTTTTCTGGTTTTGATGACGATACAGGTTTAATATTTTTAGGGATGATACATGGGAATCACGCCAGAAAAATTATTTGGGAAGCAATAGCTACTATGGAGATGGATACATATGTTATATAATATAACAAAATAATGTGTATGGTGCGTGACAGTGGCGGATTAGGATTTAATTTCAGGGGAGAGGGGATAGGAGGCTCGATTCCGTCAATGCACCACACCAGAACAATTAGCTGGGAAGCAAATGCTGCCATAGAAATGGATAAATATGCTATATATAAACACACGTGCATGGTGCGCACCAGTGGTGAATCTAGGATTCCATTTCGGGTGGCGGGCTGACGAGTTCAAGCCTCCCCCATTGTCTGGGATCAAGCTCCGTTCATGCTTTAACTATAGGCACTCCAAAATTTCGGGGGGAGGGCTTGAGACCTCTAGCCCCCTTCTTGTATCCGTCACTGGTGTGAAACATCCTGAAATCTGGGAGATAAGTCCGTACTAAATCTTCAACTAGGCACTTCTCGTTTGCTTCGTACCATTACTGTCGTGCTGTGTGCGTAACGTTGTCCACGCTATCATCAATCGCACATATGAATAAAACATTGTCTAAACCCAACCAAGAAACCATTTAAAGTGATTATATCACGCAATTTAGCACTGAGTCAACGCAGAACTGTGAAACGTGTCTGTGCTTCTACCAGGGTAACAGTGCAAGCCGTGCAGCCTTCGTCCAGGTGAGTGTATACACCCCTCCCGGTCTGAATAGTTCACGAGGTAAATAACCATCGCTCTCCCCTGCACAAATTTTCACTGGGCCATCATCTATTACACGGCTAATGAGGGAGCGCTACCTTTTCCCGGCGCGCTGCCTCCTTGCCGGCGGCGCCGGGGGTAGTCCCAACCTAAGCAGGCCCTGACGGCGAACCTGCTGACTCGGCCGGCTGATCCAGTCGGCGGGCGCCTCTTTGATCGGCGAGAAAACAGGTGTTGTCAGGGTAATGGGGGCACGACGGGGTGCTGGTGGTGGGTCGCATTCCGACCGCTGTCGCCACAGAGGCGCGTCGGAAACGCCGTGTTGTGGGTAAACCGCTCTCAAGATGCTTGTTTTGTATTCTAATGGGCCATTATGAATCGGATAGATGCATGTCCTAGGTGTCTATCTACGACTTAATGTTATACCTACAAGTTCCACCAGGCATGACACCTGTGCCACACTTTATTTCAGAAGCAATGCGCCATATCTGGCACGGACAAAGTCTGATAATATCATCGAGTTCTGTGCTGGCGAGTTTGCAGGGCGCTTACTTGAGCTTTTTTATGAGATGGCTGCTACCATAGACGGATACAGGATTACCGATCGAGCAGGGGCACATGACCGGGGCGGGGGGAGGGCACCATCCGGACCAGGGGTAACCACTTTTGGACGGACAAACCTATCAAGCGGGCGCCAAATCCTACCGTGGGGGTGTCGATACTCGCATCCTGACAAGCGGTGAGGTGATAAGCAACATTTCAGGTAGTGTCATTCCAGGGGGCGCTTTGACGATTTTAGGGGTGCTGAGGGTCGACTGGGGAGGGGCAAGTGCCTTCCCCTCTCAAGCCCCTGGATCCACCTATTGCTGCTACCATCAACATAATTTTTCACCTCTTGCGCCATCAAAGTACTAAGAATGTCCTAAAATATCCTGCAGCTATGAGGGCTAAGAATGGCATCTCCCGTCTAGGTTTTTACATGGCAGTGCCAGTGCCGATACTAAATTGCCTGCAATCTTGACAGTGATATAAGCTTTTCCACGCTGCAGGTGCTGTACAGCATTTAATCCTTCATTTGATCAATTGTTGAGACTGCATACTACGGCAGTCGGTTAGCGCAGGCGCTCAGCTCCAACACATGTTCCTCTGAGCGGTGGTCGGGTTAGACAGAAACTATTAACCCGTACTGGCAGTAAAGGTCAGACGTACGAGTATTTCTGCTCCGGCTGACAGGTGGGCCTTCCATGTTACCCGCTGTGTCCGCCCCTGTGAGCAGCATGGAATGTAATAAGGACACTTTCATCTCCGAATCATCGATTTGTGCTCAGAGTCATTACTGTCTAAAGCGGTCATGTAGAAATAACGGCTTTGGTACCTTGCCAAAGGTCGTTCTAATTGCCATAACTTTTTTATGAACGCACATCCCTTAGCGGAGGCGATTATAAGCAAGATCTGACAAAGGGTGGACAGTTTTTACACGACTGACGTCGGCAGCTGCTCTCATGCCATTGGAAACATCCAGATTTCCCCCGTTTCGACTTAAGAAGGTCAACTGTCGCGTCTGTTGATTTGC
This sequence comes from Lepas anatifera, assembly GCA_034440635.1. NCBI lineage: Eukaryota > Metazoa > Arthropoda > Thecostraca > Lepadidae > Lepas > Lepas anatifera. The sequence continues at coordinate 72,432 of JAOTON010001373.1, forward strand.
TTATTAGTTCACGAGGGCTTGGCGATGTCGTGGGCTGCTGAGCTCAGAGGACAGCATGCTGAATAGTAATGGTGAAGAGATACTATCGCTGTGATATGACTTCGACTTCGCTGTGATATGCAGCATGAAGACTTGGACAGGGAGATGACGCCAAAAGCGTCGGAGCGTCGGATGCTCTGTAGTTTGGTTGCAAAAGTTGATACGTTCAGGGCATAGTCGATGCAGTAGTGATACCATTTTCCTGTTTAGATGCATGTGAGCGGCATACGAGCGGCTCAGCAGTATAATAAATTCACCACGACTTAACAGCATCGCCTCAGAAGCTCACCAGCAGTAATTATTCTCAGTCGGGACGTTCCACATAAGCCTTGGGGATTTTTGGACCTATCTAGGATATATTTTGGTCACCACGTGTACAGGTAGGTATGTACTTTAGAAATGAGATCCGGTGAAAACGTTTTTATAGCTTTTGATAGTGACGGATACAAGGGGTTGGGGCTAGGGGCTCAATGCTCACCCCCCCCGAAATGTCAGAATGCCTACAGGGGCGGACGCAGACCCGAGTTTTGAGGAAGGGGCCAAACCCATGTCCGCCTCTCCTCCTGGGGGGAAGGGGGGGTGGGACGTGCAATTTGGGTGCTCGACTGACCTAGTATAAGCTACCTGTCCAAGTGCATTATGGCTCCCCGGGGAGTGGGAGTGACATTTTGTTGCTCTACAGACCTGGTGAAAACCTTTTCAAAAAAATTTTCCGGCGTTTGAGAGGGGGAGGAGGCAAAAAAATAGTTTGGCCCCCTCCAGCGCTTTGGGGGCCTGGCCGGAATGCCCCCCTGCGTCCACCAATGAATGCCTATTATAGCAACTGAATAGCAGGAGGTTGTTCCGAGACAATGGTGAGGGTGACTCGAGCCCCCTAGCCCTCAAGAATGAAGTCCTGGATCCACCACTGGTTGTTGACACAATAATGCCACCAGGGTTCAGTAATCCCAACAGCCAGACACTGAACTGCTCACGGATGTCGGATGGAAACCGAACGAATAGCAAGGGACATGAGCGGTGGAGGGGGGCGGGGGATGGGACAGCAACAGAGGTGCAGAAAGTATCCTGGCTGTCACAAACTCAATGCGACGTATCCCTCCTCTGTCACACAGAGCTGGAAATAATAATTGTATACTTGAACACTATTTCCAATATGCTGAATGTCCTCTACTTGTCCCTTACGTTTTGCAGCAGACAAGGTTCTAGCACCAAACCATTACACCATGAAAGTAGTAAGTTTTCATTTATAGATCATGTTTTTGTTTTTGTAAGGAAAATTTCCAATTATGGGTCATTTTTTCCAGTATTGGGGTCATAACTATTATTGGCAACTCTGACTGCAGTTTCCCCAATGACATGCATTTCCTTTTTGAAGAAGTTTCCATTTTTGAAAGGAGTGTTTCCAATTATGGTACTTTTCCACATGATTACATGTAGCAAGTATCATGAAAATAGTCATTATTTGGAACATACCTATTAATGGGAGCATACATGTACACACAATTGGGAACCCTAACCGCAGCTTCCCCCCACTAGACTTCTATCTCACATATCAACAAAAGGGAAAAAATGCCAATGTCAACATAGTATTTGAATCTACCTAAAATGTGTTGGTAAAGTTGACCTTAGGTAGCATTTTTATAAACAAACCAAATGCTTAAAATTTGCATCCCACTCACGATCATTACCTGCCTGGTCATTCCTTTTTGCAGTAAAAACTCTGAGGCAACTAGCCTGCATAGATGTAAAATTATGTCTATTGCCCTAATAGGTACAGAGGTATTGGAATTCACATACCAAAGAAAGATCCAGTGTAGTCAAAATCCTGCTTTAACTCCATGCAGTTCAGGTCCTGTGCGTTGCTTACCACCACTGGTAGTAAGCAACACACCCCCAACCAGCGTTTTTCGAAGTCTATTTGTTTCTGAGATTTGCTGTGATTTTCTGAGATAAGAAGGGGGTCTACTCGGCCCCCTCCAGTGCACGTTGGTTCCAGGCCCCTCTCCAGTGTGGGTGTTAACACTTTGTGGAGGACTGCATTAGCACACATTTGCTATCTGTACAATATTGATATGATAATTTGATCATGAAAACTCACCTGAATCACTGTTGTTGCCAGCCTGTTGCTGGCGCCAACTCTCCCAACTTCCTCCAGCTCCAAATCTATCTAACCAATCTAGGGCACAAATAAACTAAGGCATAAGCAGGCTAAGGAATGAAAAACCAAGCTTGATATGGGAAAGTGCATCAGTCTTACAATAGCCTACATTCATCTTAGATTAGCCATGGGCAGCAACATATGTTCTAGCTAGTTTTAGCCTGCACTTATCTTAAATATACCTAATGAATATGCCCTCAAAATAAGTGGCTTCCCGCCTGTTTAAATTTTTGGCAGGCTCTACATCAAATAAACATTTCTAACTTGTCTTGTCGCTGTGGCGCAGTTTAAGTAGAATTGCTGCCCAGCTATGTTTATTTTCTCACTCACTTAGTACTTTTATTAGTAGCTTTTAGGCGTACTTAATACTAAATTAGAAGAAATAGGGGCCAATAAATCGAAGACACTCAAACTGTAAATATGATTTAACCTGAAAAAATGGACAGAGAAGTACTTAATAAAGTACCTGCGTTATTGTTTGCCTTAAATATGCCCACAATCGTGTATTTCTCGAAAAAATTGACTGTCACATTTCCGGTATCTAGGCGACAACTTTCTGCAAACTACTAACAATCAGCCCCATTGGGCTGCATGTTAAAATCTGGCAACTGTGACAGCGGTTTGCGGGTTTTCTGCAGCGGGGGTCCCTCGTTTTAGTAGAAACTGAACACAGTACCAATATTGTATTACTAATGGTACGCTGTGCAATTGAAGAACAGAGCTGCTAAGTTAAAATATTCCCTACACGCTTCATTCTCTATTTCGAAAATATGGGGTTTGATCTTGAGCCATACAGTCAGGATCGCTATTTTGTCACAATTATGCACCTCAATTTTCGTAGATGTGTCACAAACTCCGGTAGCCGAGTTGGCAAGTTTCTGCACCTCTGGACAGCAAAAACGGAGCCAATGCCAAGGCTTCCTTTTATTTCCTGCCTTAGCATCATTGCTATGTAAATTATAGCCTGCAATAGCAAGTGCATCGTCATCGTTAAGGCAACTGCGCTGGCATTGAAGACAGAACGCTGTGCCTGTGCCCCAGAACCAAATGGTACCTCCACATGAACCAAAGGGCCCTGTAGTTAGAAATTTTTTCGGGATATTAGTCTGGGTTATTTGATGAAAGGTTTAAACTTCCGAATATTTCGAGTTTATTGATAGCTCTTTTCAACGGAAAAAGAGCTATCAATAAACTCGAAATATTCGGAAGTTTAAACTTTTCATCAAATAACCCAGACTAATATCCCGAAAACATTTCTAACTACTTGACAACAGTTTCTGGGAAAAATATGACTCTTAAAACGTACAAAGGGCCCTGGTTACCTACATAATATCTAGGCTTGTAAGATGTATGAATTCTTTATAATATATCATAATTAAGCAAGAAGTTCAAATTTCGCTTATTTCCCCACAGCTTGTATGTATGTATATTTGATCTTTTAAACTCTGTACTTATCTTGCTTACGAAAAGCTAGCCGCAACAATGAATGATTTATGCCTCAGCCGGGTGACCTGTGCAAGTAATAGCAATGCTTTATAATATGGTTCCAGTGACATACAGTAAGCTGATGCATCCTTTACAAATGCCCCAAAACCTTCTTGTTGAGAAGCGATTGCGTTCTTGTGTGCCTTCTTGTGCCTTGCACAAGCTTCCCTTGAGGCAAATAAAATGTCAATGCGCCTAAACCTGACATCTTTCTGATATTCCCAGACACAATATATAAAGATTTAAAGTGTTTTCCAGTAATTTCCATGGCGCCTCAGCTGTCATCGAGGCATTTCCCAGCTTGGAGTTTTCAGTGGTGACAATTAGTAAGGGGAGCGGCCCACCGCCCTGATGACGTCATAACACTGTGCTTCGTGACTAGGGGCTATCCCAGACATCAGGTTTGGGACTTAAACCAGAAAGGTCTTCTTGTCAATCATAAAAAATAATTATACACTGGTTGATTATTGGTAACTGGATTGAATGTAAATTCGGCAATAACTTGAATTCAATCTAAATCAATGAAACTGCATTTCCTTACAATGAAACCCTGTTTCTAAAAAGCGCTGAAGTTGAAAGCGGGATAATAGAATGGGATCTGATGACTAGGTCCAAAGGAGTTGGAAACGTGACGACGCATCCACGCTTCGCCTTTTCAAACTCATGACGCGTCAACTTTACTCTGCTGCGAGACTTCACTGCCATAATGAGGACAATGCCGTGTGTCACGCTTCAGTTCATTTTCACACACTTCCGTCGCATTCGATCCAGATCATCATACTTACCAGGACTGAGTGCCTCCACCACCCTTCCTGGTGCCTCGGATTAGGTTACACCTGTGTTGGTGGCCTTTCGGCTGTGCGGGGGGTGCGACACTCCAACCGCGACATCGTAGCCTGTGTTTCTGAGCACGACCGCAACAGCGGGGTGGAATCGACACCGCGCTCCCAGGCGATCGTTCCCCACACCTGATAACCGTACCGCAGTCGCGCCGAGTGATACGCGGGCACAGGTGACCTGAACAGCGGCGGATCCAGCCCAGGTGATTCCGGGTAACGTGGGGTCAAAAAGGTTCAGATGGTGAAATACACCGACGTTTATAGAGAACCGGGCGGGGGCGAATGACTTTTGGTCCCCTCCGCCTCTGGATGTTGACACAGCCTGTGCTTCACAGCTCTGATAATAACAATTTTAAGACTGCAGCCGGCTTTCCTGATAGTTATGAATAGGAGATGATGCAGGATTTTCAGTAAAATTTGAAAATTTACAATGTCAAGCTAAAAGGCAGCTCGCATGGGGCTCAAAGTGAAAATCAAAACTCCCAAGATGACAACGAATGCCTCTTCGGCTTTTATTCCCTACGATTTTAAACATTTTCAGCGGTGATATTCGTGGGAGCATTTCAGAAGTTGTCAGCAAACAACCCAGCTCAATTACCATCCAGCACAAGTACTGTTTCCGTACCTGTTTTGGTGTCCGTGAGACCCATCTTTCTTGCTCACGATATGCTCGGGGAGCGATGGGAGCGATATTCTCGGGGAGCGACGGGAGCGACCGGAACTGGGGTCCGGCTGTGGGAGCGATCCGGAACGCGCTCCCCGTGGGAGGGTGCGAGGCCCGCGGGCGCCGGTGGGAGCCATCGGCCTCAGACGGAAACGGAGACGGAAGGACGCCGCGGCGCTGCGGTAGGCTCACAGCCATTCCACCGGAAAAAGCAGCCGCCAACCGTGGAAACTGGCGATCGAGAACGCTGCCTGGTCCGCTGGGCGACGCCGAGACGCGTGGGTACGGCGTCGTGTTCGACATGATCGACGGCGGTCGGACGCCGAGACGCTTCAGCTGACCAGAAGCCACCGGCGCTACCGGAAGCCGTACGTCATCGGAGACTTAGCTGCGAGGTTGTTAACCTTATCGGCCATTGTCCCAAGTCGGAGCATCCCATTACATGCACGGAGATTACGCTCGGATGGCGAGTGAAGACCAGGAGGCTCCGTCCGAGGGAGCAGTGCATTTAAATGCATGACGCTGACAGTCGTGTCAGGCCGTCGTGACCTGATCCCGCTGCAACGACGCTTGTCGAATGGACTGGGTACTGCTCCGCTCGGAAATGGAGACGGAAAGTGGGAGGAAAGGTCTAAAAAGCACGGCAGCATCGAAATGAGTTATAAGTTAACGAGAAAGGTGATATGGGATCTCCCTGGAAGACACTTGCAGTGGGCAGCAAAAAACGGGAACAGGATGGTAGGAAGGACAGCTGCTACATAAACTCAGGTTAGTGGAGGTGATGATTAGAGTTCTTGTTTCGCCTCTGCCTCCAAGCAGGTCATGCTCACCTTCAATGACAAGAACTCTTCACTGCACAGTCTAACAACCAAGGTGCAACACTTTGACAGGTCTGCCACTCAATGTGGCGTGAAATCGCGAGCGATTCATCCACCGCCGTTAATCACGTATTTCTACAGAAGGCTCAGCATTTTCAGTTGCCGAGCAACAATACTATTACCACTGATTGTGTACGAGCATCAAAGACAGTTTGACATTTACAAATTCACTCAGTTAAAGGCATCTTTGGATGAATCAAAGCAGCGAGACAGGTATCAAAGCTTATTTTGAGTAAGAATGATCATTCAGTGTGTAGCATATAGCGTCCATTCTATATTTACACCTCGGCTTTCAGTTCCACGTAAGGAAAAAGGGACTAGAAGTAATCAACAGCAGCTGCCCTGGAGCAGAGGTCACACCGGAGGTCACCGGTGGAGTGCCGTAACCGGCACCCTTCACATTCCAGCACTGACCAATGCAGTGCAAGGCCGAGCGGACGCCTTCAGCATGCTCCCGGGCGGCGCGCCAAAACCGGTTCTGGCGGGAGCGGACGCTGCTCCTCAGGGCGGGCGCAAGAACAGAGAGGCCACGCTGTTTTTGCACTAGATGCTTTCGATGGTTGGCGTATGTTGATTCGTATAATTGATGTATATATCAACTATACCAAAGTAAAATATACATATGAATTTGTGATGATTGAATTGTTGGACTTTAACGGCGCACCAACTGCCAAGGTTATACGGCATGTCGCCGACTTTCTCCCCGTTCAGAGGGATTTGGGGGATCAGATCGACTTAGTCAGAGGCCCCGCCGGGACTTGAACTCAGAACCAGTGGCTTAGGAGATTTTTATGCAGTCCACTAAGCCACTCATCCCTCTATTGTGGTGGTTGTTGCATATGTTACGAAGGTATAGTTGGTGTATGTGAGGTTGATGTATCTGTTACTAAGGTACGATTAACGTATATGTAGGGTAAGGGCGGTGGGGGGGGTACGCATGAGATAAGAGTATGCAGGAGCCGATTTGCTTCCTAAGCAACCACTGAGATGGTAGAGGTATTGTCGTAAAGATGCTAGGCCAGTGTCTTGGCTGCCAAAATAAAAGCAACGTGCTTCTGTTCTTTCTGCGAGAGTACAGGGCAACAACTATCTTTTGGCGCCTTTGATGTGATATTTCTTTACCAGAAAAAAAACTTGAAGGCCTTGCTCCCATTAACAACAGTCTTTGGCGGAGGGTTTGAGGAATGCTTATCATCACGAACAAACTTGGGCTTGGACTATGCTCCAGGACTGGGACTGCATTAAATGCCTATCAAAATGTTTTATGACGACTTTCTTCCTAAGGGAGAATGTTCGGCAAGAGTACACAGTAGACCATTGTGCAAGAGAACGCACGCTTAAGAGATGGGAACATTCATTTTCGCTCGGGAGAGTCTGTAATTCATATTATAAAACACAACTTTGCGTTATTTTTCCTGCATATTTCGAGCAATATGAACTCTTTCAATCGCCTAGTTTGGCGACAAACAACTTCTCGCTACACAGCCAATGCACAGCGAAACATCAATGCGTACTCCAACCTCCTGTGCTACGTGCTGTTACCGACCCACTCCAGCAAAAGTACGCAGGTGGCTTTTTATTTTTGTTGGGCTCGTGGCGAGTTTTTTTTTAAAGACATCGAGCTGAAACAAGCACCATTCGTAGAGAATTGTCTAGGCTAAACAGCCATATACATTTTTAGCTGTAGGACATGTAGCAGAGCAGTAAAGGTCTTTAAACAATTAAGTGCGTGCTCTTGCACGGACTTTCCCTATACTTTAGTGATGATTGGTGTTTAAAGGCTTTTCAGTATCGCCTTTCCATGCAGGTTGAAAATCCCTGGTCGGCGTTCCTACCGGTGAATCCATGCAACTTCACCAAAACTATTCGATTATCCAATTTCAAAGCAAGAAGTTTCCCGATTTTGGTCATTGCGGATCCCCGCCCTTTCCGCTCCTTCAGTCATCTTGTCTACATTTGCCACTGCATTTTTTGCAGTGGCAAAAATGCAGTGCCTGACCTTGACCTTGCACGGCAAAGCCGTCAGATGAAGGCTCGCGGGGCCACAACTCCCGCAATCTGTCAGCTTCTGACTTATACTCCTAACTCTGTGGCTTCGCGTGGTGTCAATGGAGGGATGAGCTGTCTTGATCCTTCTGCTTCCCAACTTTGCTCATAATGTTAGCTCCCGGACTCGGTAGAATAGCAGATTTATAACACAATTCAATCGTCGTATTCAGTAGTGCATCCAGACAGGGTGATTTTAAGTGCTCGGGGCGGGAGGGAGGCCAGAGCAGGAGGAAGAAGCGCCCTTGACCATTCCAGTTGACCCAAATTGATTCGGTGGTAGACTAGTACTAAACCATTACTTGCATGTTTGTACCTATCTCAGCAATGCATCAGTGAGCACCTACACATCGCGAGCAGTCATGAGCTGGCCATACTGCGGCATCAGCCACTCCATCAAGGCTGAGCTAATCTGATCATCCGATCACCGGCCGACATTCTCACTACCATGAAGCTACCTTCGATGACTTAACGCTTTTCTGACGTATCCAGGCGCTGATCGAGAGGGGCAAGTCACGCCAGGAGTCGCCACGAAACCACTGACTGCACTCAGAGCGGCTCAACCTTCGCTGGAATTCGACAGCGGCACGTCTTGCATGCCAGAACAGGCCGCCCGAAAGCGGGTCGTCTCAACAGTGACACTCAATCGCAGTCTGAGTGCTAAAACGTGTTACCGTTCCAATATTTGCTCTGCTAACAAGTGAATCGCGCGCAGTTGACACATTGCAATCGATATTTCATCCATCCACTGGCCTGGTTCGGTGCACGCTAGACTGTTGTGAAGAGGCCGAATCTGCTGAAGCCGGTGTGGACTTACTACGGCCTTGAAGGCCGCTCGTTCGGCCCTGTCGGAGCCAGGCGGGACGTCTCGGCAGATCACGCGATCTTCACGTTGCCACGCGTCTGGGGTGTATTACCAGTCTGGCTGGGATTTATATTCGAGCGTCACGGGTCGTCCACTGAGCTGACGTCAGGCGCACGCCGTGTTGTTTCGGAGCCGGAGCCAGCCCGGGTGCAGGCAGCGATAAAGAGGTCGGGATAGTGCTGGTGGATATCCGACCGGCGTCTGTCACTGCTGGCCAATACCAGTCCCGGGACCATGTGCTAACCCAGGCGCCTGCGGAAACCAAGAAAATCCCAACACCGATTACTGTCTTCGAAGATGTTTGATGAGCGATGTAAGGGAAAAACTGTCGCATTATACACAAACCATCCTTAAGCATTCCATGCATATTCATCCGGTCCATAATTTGCGTCGGGACGGTGGGAGCGCTCTGGTTTCAGGCGGGCATTTTCCGTTCACCGGCGGCGGAAGAGCTCCTCCGTCATTAGCAGCCACTTGCTGGCTAACGACGCCCTCGCACCGCCGCAGAGCGCGGCTGCGGCAGCTTCAAAGTCGGCCTGCTCGCTTCCGTCGGCGGTGCATTGTCTTTTGCAGGCGCGCTGGCTGCGCCTGCTTCAGAGGTTGCGGGCGGGCATGCCTAATCCCCGCTGCTGCACAGATGATGCGTGCGCCACCAACGAGATCGTTATGAACTAATTGGCTACTGTTGCTAAGTCAGAGGAGTGTTTGGCGGGCTGGCTTGTCGGACTGGCGGACTGGGACAGTAAAAAGCAATAGTCAGAAAGATGACATTCCAGACAGGTAAAGCAAATTCAGCAAAAAGCAGTTCTCAGTTCCGGCCGGCCGAGTGGATTTTAATTAGGCAGTCCATGGAATGCATCCGGCTCTAGGACGAAATGCAACAGGAATCATGTGGTGCGGTGCAAATATATTACGAATGATGTATTAGATTAACGGCAGATACTATTTCTTTGAATTGGGGGCGCGTGGCTAGCGCACTTGGTTTTTCTTCGCAGCCGATCCGGATTTAAGGGGGGGTTAAGGATCAGGGGGGGTTTCCTGGAGCAAGAACAATTTGGCTCATGGGAAACCTTTCCAACAGGGCAGGGACAGTGGATTCCATTTTCGAGTGGGTGTGCAAGATTTTTGGGAGGGGCCTTCCTCCCTGGGGCGCCTCCAGCCCCAGGAAGGCGCCTTCGCTTTCATGGGTGCCCACTCAGGGGGGTGCCTTCCTTAGGAAGCGCCTTTGCCAATGCTATCCAGGGACTCCGTTGACCTTCTTGATGAAAAGTTGTCTTTTACCGACCGAGGAGGGGGCGCCTCTGCTGTCCAGGGTGTTTTTACCCCCATCCAAGGGCGCCTATGCTATTCAGAGGGAGCGTCTTTGCTCTGTGGGGGGCGCCTTTGCTGACCAGGGGGCGCCTCTGCTGTTCAGGGTACGTGTTTGCCATCCAAGGGTGCCTATGCTATCCAGAGGGGGTGTCGTTACTATGTGGGGGAGCTTTGTTGCTGTCCAAGGAGCGCCTATGCTATCCATGGGTACCTTTACTCTTCTAAGGGTCTTTTTCTGCCCCGGGAGCGCCTCTGCTGTCCAGGGGGCGGCTTTGTTATCCAAAGGCGCCTTTACTATGTCTTGGGTGGTGCCTATTTGCTGTCCATGGGGCGGCTTTGGTGTCAGGGGCGCAATTCATATGTAAAAGTGTCCATTTTTGACACGGAGGGTCCTATCTCTTCATGATAAGCGGTGTTTAGACCTGATTTTCTCTTGACCGGCCGGGGGCCGGCTTAAACCTGGGGCAACTCCCGGACCAAGCCAAAACCGGGTATGGCTTAAAAATACTTTTGCACGTCCCTCAATTTTTTCAAGGTGTGCAGCTGCACACCCTGCTCCCCGCAATCATCCGCCCCTGCAACAGGGAAAGAGTTGGCTACGACTTATAACCTTGACATTTGGCATGTCGATAATCCCCTGAAAATTATTATCATAATCTCCTTTGAATAAGTCAATTCATTTGCTCTCGATGACATAGCCAGAATTCGTTCCATTTCACATCAATCACACAATTTCCCAGAGCCAGAAATAGATGGCTAAAGCCGATGATATAGTCTGCCCAATTCAGGTTTCGGAGTCCTTAGGAATAAGTTCTCTTCTCAGCTGAAGTCATCTACAACCGAGAGCCCCATGGGATCTCACCTTTCACCCAGAGCACACCTTCACAAAAAAAATGAAAGACAGGAAGACTGCAAAATTCTCAGCTTCTAAGAGTATGGTGAAGATCTCCATATTCCGTTCAAAAGACAAACAAATGCCAAATTCAGCCAGGTTTGAATTCATGCACGTGATGTATCGCTATACCCTTAACACATTCCCAAATATTCTTAACAAGATGCCGCTGCGTGTGGAAGAGCGCCGCACTCATCACCTCATCACCTCTGACCCGTATTTGCGCCTCTGTCGGTACCGACAGCGCTCCCTAAGCGAGCGTCTCCACGCTCTCGCTTCCTGCGGAGCTGACTGGCGACTTCCTGTCGCACACACCATGTGCAGACGGTGTGGTGCGCCGGGCGACGTTCCTCCACGCCGGCGGATGCCGCCCGCGACGATTAATGGCGCGCTCGCATCGCGCCGGAACCGCGCAGAGAGCGCCACCACCGCTGCGGAGAAACCGCGCCAACGTGAGAGGCGAGGAAGCTGGGAAACTGCCGACAGTGAGACCGCTGGTCCAGGACTAGCTGCGGCGACGCGAAGCTGCGCTGGAATTAGCTCTTTCTTCCGGTAACTGCGGCACTAGGAAGTGGAAGAGCGGATGCCAGACCGCGACAATTTCATTCAGTTTTATTTTCGGTTGCACAATTTCCTGTTGCTAATTTATTAGGATGGAAAGCAGGAGCGCTGTTAGTATGGAGATGTTGTGGTTTATTGCTGCGTCAGGCGCTCACATTTTTGCTTTCACGCGCGCTGTTGAGCAGACAAAACATCGCTGAACGAACACTGCACAGAAGCCGCGGTAGCACAATTCCGGGTGCCTATCTGCGAAATAGGCTGGCAATTTCCTTCTACCGAAAGTGCAGGACAAGAACTGTCATTAATGACCGTTCTTGTCTATCAAGACACTTAGAAATGCCGTTTTATCTGTGTATGTTCCGGGTGTTTGGAAGGGATGAAGTTTGCCACGTACTCAGCTTCCAAAACGACAAACAGTTGTCTGAAAGCATCAGTTTTACACTGCAGAAAATGTCGAACTTACGTCAAGGAAGTAACACAACTCAGCTTTTGCTGTCACGTGTTTGTGCCAAGTTCTCCTGAGTCTGTGACGACGACCAAGAGGAAGCGGGCCTGGAGGAGTCGAACTCGGCGAAAGAGGCGCTTAAGATATGTGAGACAAGGGACTGCTCGCTCTCAACAACTTCAAACTCCGTAAGTCATGCAGTCCTATTAGGAGACCTTTGTAGGTTCTCCTCAGGAGTGGCTCTCGGAAGATCGGAACGGCTTTCTGTTGGGTTTTATCGGCCTCGAATAAAAATCTGGTGTTTTTACAGCACCATCCAATGAATGTGCTTTGTCTTACATGATTTAAATTACCCGCAAATGAATGTGTAAGTTAGACGTTGTTGTCATTATAAATCAACATGGAACGGGAAACGGGCGCTAGGAACTATGAAACGGAATGGAATGGGACGGAACAGGATGAATGGTCAATGACAGGGAGCGACAGACTCTAAAAATCGCCTCATATAGTAAATATTCCGGCATCTCTGTGAGAGGTGAACTTGCTCGTCCGATGTTTCGAGGTGCCCTATCAGCGATCACTGATAACCAGGTCCTTAGACCGCGTGATCCATATACCGTTCAGACCACGTGTTTCCCGGACATTTACTTCCAGCACGTGCTGCTTACCCTTCGATCCGCGAGAGGTGATTTTCCCGACACTTGGCCGCATCCACACTGAACCTCGGCGGCCCTTCCGGCGCCGGCCGGCACGTGCGCACGCCTTTCGATGATAGGCAACGCCCCTCCACTCCCCACACACAGAGGAAGCCGATCAGCCTTTGAACCCACCCAATTGAACTGGCGAGGGGTGAGGGGATGTTCATATGTTGGAGAGGAGGGTGGCGAACTGAGATAGGTCAGTCAGAAACAGGGAGGAGATCAC